>WSXT02101540.1:11923-25646 GCA_011762715.2 Neuroterus valhalla
AAAAAGAACCCATAAAATCATGGCTTTTTGCGTTCATCCAACTCCATACTGGCAATATTCTGAAGCCAGTCACAGGAGTGCCTCCTCGCCCCTCACGGGATCTGGAAAAGGGGTAGGCGTTTGACCAATATTATTTCTGTGACCAGTAAGAGGGCTGTCTTCCCGCCCTTCACGGGACCTGTGGAAGGAGTAGGGGTTTGACCAGCATTATTCCTGAAGCCAGTCTCAAGGGTGCCATAAATAATGTTTATCAAACCCCTACACCTTCTCCAGGTCCTGTGGGGACGGAAAGGCACCCCTGTGATGGCTTAAGAAAGAGTGTTGGTCAAACTCCTACCATTTCCCAGGTCCCGCAGGGGGGCGGGAAGGCAAACCTCTTACTCGTCACAGAAATAATGTCGGTGAAAGGCTTACCCCTTTACTAGGTCCCGTAGGGCGGGAAAGCAACTTTCTTACGGGTCACAGTAATAATTTGATCAAAGGTTTACCCCTGTTCCAGGTCCCGTTGGGGGTGAGAAGGCAATCCTCTAACTGGTCACAGAAATAATGTTGGTCAAACCCCTACCCCTTTCTCATGTCCCGTGGAGGACGGCGAGGCAACCCTCTCACTGGTCACAGAAATAATGTTGGTCAAAGGCTCACCCCTTTTCCAGGTCCCGTGAGGGCGAGACCAGTACTCCTTATTGCGAGAAATATGCTTTCCTAATTCTAGATTATCACTAATTTTCGCGGAACTAAAACGTATAGAACAAAAAATCTGTATGTTTTTGAGATCTGCAGCTTTTATTTGAAACTTTTCTTTTAGTTTTGCGTTTTAGTTGAGATAAACTCAAAAAACCATAATTTTTAGGGTGTTTTCATGATTTCCCCATGAAAACCAAATTTGAGCCAATCTTTACTATCATATCCCAAATAAGCGCATCATAATACATAGGTACATGCAGTTTGATGGAAATCCGGCATATCACCTTCTCGGAAGTTTATCCGGAAATAATGATAGGATAGGTTGAAAGAATATCGAAGGACACCAATAGGAAAGAAGTGAGAGGAGAGGGCGAAAGAGGTAGCTGGGACAAGGCATTTGAGACAGTAAAGGGAGAGGAAAAGAAATAAGGGGGTCAGAAAACCGGATGGGCAGGGTAGAAGAAAGCAAACAGGGGGAGTATGGATAGGACAAGAGTCAATCAAGAAATTAGAATCTTTAGATGAAAAAAATATCCTATTAAATCGTGAGAAGGGATGAAAATTACAATGATGGCTAGAGGATCAATAGGATGTAGGAAGCAGATTTAGTTAGAATCTCGAATAAAGTCTAGAAATGTGGGATATCGTGTCATAGAGTAGAGAAAGGAAAGGTCAGCCAGAAATATAAGAAGGAGAGAAAGTGGCACCAATATTAAGAAAGGGTCCCGGGAGGGTAATAAAGATAGAAGAAAAAGATATAGACAAGAAAAGGTACATGGAGACCAAGAAATAAAATCAAAGAATCAATGTATTGCAAGAATGATGAAAATTAGGATGCAGAGTATTTGAATGGGTAAAAAAGGCATAGGTTCATGATTGAGAGGGTTCTATGAGAAGAAAAGAGGATAAGGGAGGATGAAAAGGGCCATCTGAAAAAGTTTTAGAGAAGGAGAAAATGAAAAGAAATGGACATAAGAAGTAAGATGAGCTCAAGAAGATGGGTAATAATAAGGGAGATCAAGGGATGGGAGCAAAATAGTAGCTGGAGTTATACAGTAATATTGAATGAAACTAGGTGATATGAAATGCGACTGCGCTATTCGGAATCTAAGTGAATTCTACCGAGAAAAATTAATAATGAAGAAGGTGACGATTCAGAAAGCTTCACTGAACTAGGAACTAAAATTTTTCAAACATTTTTAGTGGACATCGAGGGCGGTTTGGAATATTCTCGCCGAGCCCTCCAGGCGGGGAAGCGTAACCTGCTTCCAACTTCGTCTTTATATCCATCGTCTACAACCCCAATAGCAGATGATCCACTGAGAACGTTCAAGAAACCGAAGAAGAAAAAAAAGAAGAAGAAGCCTCATCAGAAAGTAACCACATCGCTGCCATTAACGATTCCTCTGATTGCAACGACAGAGACTCCTTGGTTGACAACTCCTGGTCAGTGGCAACTCGTCGCTGAAGAACTGTTCAGGAATCCCTGGAAAGAGGAATTAAGGCTTGAGAATCCAAAGAATATGGCGAAGGTAAGGTACTCCATGTTGTCGAAACCTCGTTCCCTGCCTTCAGGGCATCAGCTGATAGATGAGAAACAGAGGGAAAGTTTGAAGGCTTTGAATGATCAGAGGGAGGCTTTGATGTTGAAGACTGCGAGGGAATACTCTCAGCCTCGACTTCTTCATTTTGGCAAAATTAATACACACCAGGTGCCTTCGGGACATCAAGAGGTGCCTTCTGTCTTTGATGATGGTAAGTGAATTACCTTCATATCAGGAAACATTTTCAGATAGAGTTGGGCATCTTTGAATTTGATCGAATACTTTTATGAAACTATAGAGTTTGAGAAACTAAGTTCGCATTCACAACTTTATGTGAAACTTCTGCGCAGATATATGATTGACTAGGATCTATTAAAACATATCAATAGAGCTCATATAAAGCTTCTGCATACCTCTGCAGGGATTTAATCCGCATCCACACAACCATGATATGATAGCTATTCAACTCTGCTCGTATTTATCATCAATAATTCATCATTGATAAATAATCCACTGATTCATTTCCCTAACAGATCCAATGAGAATTAGAGACTATGATCCTCCAGAACTTGTCCACTACCAACCTTCAAGGTTCCCCCAATATGCTCCCGTTTTGAGAGATTTCCCTTTAGAGGGCTTGGGAAATGACTACCAAGACGATTTTACACTTCAGTCTGGTGAGTACGCAAGAAATCAGGAATACAGTCCTTCGGGGAGAGAATTTGCCGCTAGTAAGACCTGGCAAGATTCCCAGTTCAATTATGCGAGACCCTGGAAGCTTGAAGATAGGACACAGCCGATTGCTTCCAGCAAGTGGTTATGGAGAAAAATTGCTAAACAGCCCGATGTTAAACCCTGGTTGCCCTGGAGGAAACCTTGGAAAGGGGACTACTGGTCGAGTCCAGAAAATCAGTATGAACAGGAGGATCCACTGGAGAAGTCTTGGCAGATGCATCAAAGGCATCATCAGCAGCCTTGGAAATTGCCGGCTAGCAGTTCGTGGCCTGGCGATAAGTCTCTTCAGGTTAGTTAGAACTGATAAACGTAATAATTTAATTGATCTCTTTTTAAACTCGCTCTTATTTATGAGACCCACTAATTTAATAGTAATTTCCACTCTAGGTGTCACCCTGGGCAGAAAGACTCAGCCAGAATCGCTACCAAGACCAAAGCCTCTCCTTGGACAAGGGCAAAAACCGATCAGAGCTGAAACTGGATCCTATCAAGCAGGACTTTAAAGAAAGGAATGTCGTCCCCAAGATCACAATGAAGGCCTGGAATAGCCTTACATCTGACCCAGCCACCTGGCCCTTCAAACTTCCAGAAGCAAAACCCTGGCCCAAGGACCAGAATGGAAAATCCTATAATCCAAATGCTGACCTCGTCAGGAAGCTGGGACTGGATAAGCAAAACAGGCTTCTTTCAGGAAAAAATCCTGCTGAGGATTCTAAACCCTCAGAGACAAAGTACAAGGAGAAAATACTCTCCAACGATTCGAAGTTCAAAGTAGGAAAAGAGTCTGTTTGGCCTGTGAAGGTCTCAGGGATCGATGACTGGATGAGCAAGACTAGAAGTACTGAAAACCTTTCCGCTGATGACGACTCTAGATCTTGGAATGAAAATTTGAATCCTGGTGGTAAAACGTGGCATGAGTGAGTTTTTTTCTCTAGACTATCTCCTTCATTCATGATGTGTACACTTTTTCCTCTAGTTTTCTATAATTCCTTCATTCACTCCTTCTCCGATACTTTCCCAATATATCATCTACATTTTCCTGAAATTGTTCTTTCTCAGTATCAACTCATTCCCTGTTGCTATTGTGTAACCTTATTTTCATCAATTTGAGGAAATGAAGTATGTTTGGGTCATCGCATCATCTAATCCTGTTTTACCCTCTAAAGAAGGTTCTTTTTACAGAGCTGAGAAGAATATCTTGCCAAAGATACAAGCAGTTGAAATTTGGGTTCCGGTAGACCAATCAACATGGAGGCCTTACGATTTGAAGAACATGGAGTCCTATGATCAAGAACCTGCAAGTCGACCATGGCCAGGAAGAAGCAATAACGAAAGGATGTGGAAATCCAAATCCGATGGACGCTCCTGGCCTCAAAAGATGAATGATGACTGGAATGAGGGTTTTGGGAAGCAGTCTGGAACTCCAAGTAATTGGCCCCCCAAGTGGAAGCAGTTTGCTTATCACAGGTGAAAAACTGTTGATAATCTTAGAAAGAAGATCTGAAAAGAGGAAATCCAAAAGATTTACAAGGTTTTTGAAAGATTTTGAGAAGCTTCTGGAGGGATTCGTAGAAGTTAGAAGGATTCTTATATTATTTGAAGATTTAAATTGCTTTTAATGTATTAACAGCTTTTATGGGGTTGAACAAAATTCCCGGAAGATGGCGAAGATTTCATAAGATTTCGTAAGTTCCAGGGTATTTTCATGGTATCTATGATATTCTAGGAAGTTTCAGAGACTTTAGAAATATTCAAAAGGATTCCTGAGGATTTTTGTATCATCTCAGGGATCTCAAGTTATTTTGAGAGACAAACATTTTTTGTAAGATAAAAAAAATTTTCCTTAACTTCCTTAGGATTTGGGAAGATTTTATAGGTTTTAAAGTTTCAAGAGTATTTCGAGGGATTTTTGGATATTTTGATGTTTTTCAGGATCTCAGGAATTCCGTGCTATTTTTAAGAATTTCATTGAATTCCAGGAGATTCAAAGAGGTTTTACAGGACTTCCGAGATTTGAGGATACTGAAAAGGAATCCCAAATATTTCAAGGGATTCCAGAAGAATTTTTTTAATATTCCAGGAATCCCAAGTGGTTTAAAGGGGTCCAAATTTGTAGGAAAGAGAAGAAAATTTCCTGATCCCCCTTGGTATTTTGAAGGATGTCATGGTATTTCGAAGGTGTTCGGGTATTTTGAATGCCTTCAAGGAATTTCAGATAATGTCAAAAATGTCAAGGCATTGGAAAAGAACTTCAAAAGATTTTTGAGACACCTCAATTGAAATCCTTAATTTCTTAACATTTCATAATGATTCTATGAGTTTCAAAGGCTTTTCCAAGATATAATTCATTCGAAAGAATTGGAGGATTTCGAAGGACATGTTTGAAATTTCAAGGCATTTTCGGGAGTTTCAATTGATATACGAAAAGTTCGACTGTTAATAATTTATTTGCTACTGCTGGCTTTCAACGGAATCGTTTCTGAATTCGATTTGCAACAGCGGTTCCGTGGAGTTTTGTGTTCTTCAAAGGTTCCCTCTGATTTTAAGTTTGGACGGTATCGACTAGCAGTAGTGAGGAGGCAAGTGTTTGCGTGCTCTCCCATCCAGGGCTGGTGCTCGCTCCTCTCTTTTTGAGCAGTTGGGTCTTACCCTTTGTCCTGGAAAGTGTGAGTTCTACTCAGTGTGTTCCTGCAGGGATATTGTGATTCCCGCGTGCCTTTCGTGCTGTTCTTCAGGTTTTGCCCTATAATCGAGCCGGGTAGTGCTTCGGATCTTGTTTTTCGCCGTTTTCTCATATTTTAGTTAAGGTGTTCTTTATTTCTGAATTATTGTCAAGTCCGCTTAGGACCATCTGGTTATCTTTCTCTCTCTAGGCGTGGACGGATCCCAAGCTGGCTTGTCGCCTCTATCTGTATCAACTCTATGGTCGGAAGGCGTATCAACTTCAGGCTCCAGTTGCGTCCTGATGGATGGTTCCAGAAGAACAATCGTGATCGTAGCTTCCGGAGATTCCATCTGTGCTGGTTTTCCTTAACAACCCTAATATTTTTCTATTTTTCTGAACTAACTGTCCTAGACTTTATGAATATCGAATGATTTTGGAGTTTGATGAATGAGTCTTCTATCCATTGGATTTCTTTCGCTGCACCACGCAAGTTCATTGAATTTCAGGAGATTAAGGAAGATTTCATAGGATCCGGAAGATTTTCAGATAGTCTTGATAATGTTGCGAGACTTTAGATTATGCTAAAGATTCCAGAGATTTTCCATGAAAATTCGAGAAATTTTGTAGAATTCAAACTGCTATCGTAAATTTCCGAACATATTTCAATTTTAAAGGGTTTCTATTAATATCTAAAACTTTCGAGCGTTTGAAAAGACTTCGAAATATTTGGGTTTTTCAGGAATTCAAACATTTCATGCTCTTGTTGAGAATTTTAGAAGATTCGGAAAGATATAATAGGATTTCAAAGGTTCCAGGTTATTTCTAAAAATTCCGAGAGACTTCAGATGATGATAACTATTTCAAAGGATTTTTGTGGACTTAAGAAGAATTTTTTATGTATTCGAAATGATATCCCAATTTTTTTTAGTATTTTCTAATATTTCTTCAAAATTTCGAAAATATTCAACAATATTTTTAAGCTTGGGAGACATCCTATCGAATTATTGAGACTTTAGAAGATTTCAGAGGATTTTCAAATATTGAGAAGAATTTAAAAGGAATTTGAATGAGGTTTAGGGGATTTCGGAAAGCTTTAAAAGATTTCAATTCTCAGAATCTCAACAGATATCTTAGAACTTCAAATATTTCAAGGGGATTCAAGGAACATCCTCGAAGAATTTAGTTTTTGAATAACTGAAGTAATTTCCAAAGATTTTGAAGAGCCTTTGTCATTTTAGGATATTCTGAAGATTCTGGATGGTTTCTGAAAGACTTCGAGAATTTCAAAGTATTTGGGGAATTTTTAAGTATTTCGAAATTGTAGATTCGCAGGAGCGTCAAGAGCTTGCGAAAATTCTTCAGGATTTTAAAATATTTGAAATATTCCAGGGTATGGAATGAAGTTCGGAGGAATTCTCACGATCTTCGATATATTTCAAATGAGCATCAACAAAAATTGTATGCGAGTGAGAGAAATTTCCCTGAATTTTAGTAATGTTTGATAGAATTCAACAAGGCTTTTGAAGTCCTCAAATATTTTCGAAAATTCCAAAAAATTTTTGAGCGATCTTAACGGATTTTTTAAGATTTTCGAAGATTTTGTATAGTTGTTGTGATTAATGTTTCTTAACAAATTATACAGTGCATAAATTTATTGTACAAAAAGGTTCTCTATTAAGGGTGTTGGACAATTTTGTTTAAGATTTTTTTTTTAATAGGTGCGGCACTGACTTCGAGTATTTATTTACTTTCGGGTCTTTTTCAAAGCAATATGGACAAACTAACAAAAACCCGGGGTCTTACGGGATCCTCAGATCAAAAAAATATCAAATGACTTACCGTTCGACTGAGGAAATGAATATTTTCATCCTAAACATGAATAATTTCAAATTTGTTTACGTGTAGAATTTGTGCATTTGTAGACGGTTTCTGCCAGAACTATTTAAATATCTTCTCAGGGAATTATAATTCACGTTTTTATTTTGAACTTTGGCGGGTTCTGGATACGTCGATAAGTACGAGCCCGATAAGTTAATGTCGTTAGCAGCTGTTAGCAGAACTGAATCGCGTCGTCTACTACCTTGGCGTACAAGTCGTACAACTACATTCTTACTTACCTCACATTTGGGACCTGTCAGTTTTCCTCGAAGTTTTGTGCTTTTCCGCGATGTGAATCGCAAATTTTGTGGTGACCATTGTCTTTCAGGGAATCTAGGAATTGACCAGGACTACCGGGAACATATCTTAGATGTTGGTGTTGTGTGGGAAAAAAATAAAATAGTGAAGGGTCTCGCTGGTGCTGAACAAGTCTCGCCGACATCGTCTGCTACCAGAGGATTTCAATTCTAATTTTTACGATGAAAAAATTTTTACGCTTTGAAAAAAGACCCGAAAGTAAATATATACGCGAAGTCAGAACCGTACCTATAAAAAAAAATTCTAAGTCGAAATTGTCCAACACCCTCAAGCTACAAAATCTCACGGAGTTTTTCAAGATTTGAGAAGAAAGTGTTTTCCAATTAAAAAATCCATTTTTTTAAGGCAAGTCATTCTTCTGCCGTAGCGATTCTGAATAAATGTGTAAGTTTTTTTAACGTCTCACACTCAATTTTCCGGTTCATCTCACTAGGTTTTTGAGAAATTTGTTTATTACCAATTTACCCTATTATCTGAGTATTTCATAATTAATTCCAAATCTCTCATTCCAGAGTGACAGCAATGCCAGTTACAAGATCTGGGACTTCACTCGAAGGTTCAGCAAGACCGAAAAATGCCTTTATTGCTGTCTCTGCAGTCTCTCCTTTAAAGTACAATAATGAGTGGAGGAAGAATGATATTGAAGAGGCTTCAGTCGGCCAGAGTAGCTTTAGGTAAGAATTTTGAATCCCTTATAATAGGAACGAAACAAAAACTTATTGTTTGAAGACAATAAAGAAAATATTTCGAATCGGTTCAGCTGTGTGCATTCAGATGAGTGTGTGGTTGCGTATCCTAAAGACGGACAAAAGAATGAATGGTTGAAATGTATGAATAATTAGTCAAAGATTCAACATTTAGTAACAAATACAATTTTCTCTTTGTAAATTACTCTCTTAGTAAAACTCATATTTGCGGATAAGTTTAGTTTTTTCTGGAAATCCTCTTTCTGGTTCAGAATTAATTTTGTTATAACGGGATTTTTTATTATTATTTCCATTTTGGGTCGGAAATTGATGCATTTTGTTGAAAATCCGTCTTTTCTTATAAAATTATTTTCATAGTCAAAAATTCATCCTTGCGGTTGGAAATAGAAGAGCCCTGTTGAATATTCATTTTTTTCGTTCCAAAGTTCATAGCGAGGTAAATGCACTAGTAATCGTCACCTTAAGCTGAATTGGAAATCGAAAATGCTTCTAATTGTATTTGAAACACAATAAATAGTGTCACAAAGGTCTTAATCGACTAGAGAAGATTTAAAAAAGCTTAATTTTGATAATTTAACATTAAAATTGATTTCAGTCAATTTTTATTCACGAATAAAATTCGAATTATGAGAATGCGTTGGTTATCGTCAGGCACGTAACCTTGTATTACCACAAAAAATATACAAATTTGATAAAAGGATATTTAAACTCACCGAAAATGACATTTTTTATCACACGGGGCAAGAGCATATCTTGTTTTATGAAAAATATTGCGTCATCCGACGATAACTAATGCAGATTCTAAAATTCAGAATTCAAGAAGATCTCTAGGATAAAAACCTGTTCATTTCACCCCATCACGTCAGGATTCCGACATAACCTCAAAAATACTTCAAAGACGCCCTAAAATGAGAAGTTATGCTGGTCTGAGTGCTTCCCAATGTTTTTTATATATTTTTTGGGTCGCTGAAACCGGATCCGAAGTTCTTTCTATCCCATCATGTCAGATTTTCGACATTACCTCCAAAAGTCTCTACAGACACCCGCCAGCAATGGAGTTCTTATTTCTACTTCATCACATACAGGGTTTTCGAGATAACCTCAAAAAGCTTTTATAGACATCCAAAAATGAGGTGTCTTTGAAAACCTGACTTGATGGGGTGAAATGAACTTCGGTTTCAGCGAACCAAAAACATATAATCAACATGGTCTTATCCGCAGGTAAAAAAACTTTATTTTTTTTGTGTCGCTGTGTCATTGATTAGTTCTGTTAGAAATTTATTTTTTTATTGGTACAAATCTTATAGCCCAGAAACAGAAATTCGCAATTTTTCCCTACACTAGAATTCAGAATTTTATGAAATCTATTAAATGCGGATCTATGAATAAAGATATTGTCATTCTTGAATAAAAGATTACTTTCCGAGTTAAAGGTTCATCATTCAAGTGAGAAATGTACCTAATCTGTAGTAAATCAACTTATTCTATATTTATATTTTCGGTTTGAAGATTCTACTAATTTCTTTAAATCCTCTGTTGTGCTCAGAACTAATTTTCGCAACTCGAAATTTCAGTATTCTCTTTATGGTAAAATGAAGACCTTTTGCAACTGAAAATTCAACTATTTAGTTTAAAATTTAAGTATTTTGTTGGAAACTCGTCTTTTTGGCTGAAATTCAATCTTTTTAATTGGAAATAAAATGTCCTTTTCAAGGAGGCATCCTGTTTGGTTGGAAACAAAATTGTTTTTTTTCTTCAAAATATATCATTTAGGGTCTTAAATAAGTGCAGGTGTTCGACTATAAATCTGTGTCTATCTGTTAAAGATTGAACTACTTGTTTGAAAATTTGTCCTTTTTTATCATAATTTAACGGTTGTATTTCAAATCCAATCCAAAATTTCGAAAACCCATAGGATAAAAATCTTTGCACAGGGAAGTATTATTCCCGACTAGGAATCCAATGTTTCAGTTCAAGATCCCTAATTTTAGCTGGGAATTAAACTGCATGGCTGTGAAACATCTTTTCTGTTGGAAATCCAAATATTTTCCGAAGTTTCGCTTTTTTGTCATTTTAATTTTTTCAACTGAAAATCCTTATAGGTTTAAAATTTATTTTTTTTTCAGTGGAAGATTCAACCATTTGATTGAAATATTTGCTTTCTGATTAAAAATTCAACTGTTTTATTGTAAATTTGTTCTCAAGGCTGAAAATAAAGTCTTGAGTGGTTTTGTTTCAAACGTAGTGTAAAACGGCCTTGGAGAGCTCTTTATCTGGGATGTTTGCTAGAAAGATTGTTCAGAGATCCGCGACGGAGCGGCTTTGTGGATGAAGTGAACAATTGTTTATAAAGAGCAGTGATTGGAAGAAACTAGATCATTTAAACTAGTAAATGGAACATTATATACCTTTATGTTTGATTGTTCATGAGAGAATCGTCATGAAGTTCTGTGAAGCTTTCACCTGGGGTGATTGCTAAAGAGACTCAGTAGCGGCATGTTTTGGAACGGAGCTGTGCAAAAAGTATAGTTTGGAGAAAACAGATCTTATAACTCCAAGGTTGATCTAAAACCTATTCCTTCCCTTACACATTCCCTACACTGCAACCTCAATCTCATTCCGGTTTCGGGCTTGGGTATCGACGGCGTTGGAACGAGATCGAGTGAGCTGAAACGTAAACAGTCAGGGCCGTATAAACTATATATTTCTATGTGACAACTGAGGCGCAGTAGCGAAAATCTATGCTAGGGTACTACTGCCCACTTTCAATGCACGGCACTTGCGGAGAACGAAGCGAGGAGAGCGCCCCTCTCCAAACCTTTCGCACTACCTCGTCCACGAGCGCATTTCGAGGACGGTGCGAGTTCGGGTAGAATGAGATTGAGGTAGCAGTGTACTTAGCCTTACCATATGAATTCTAAATGCTAAAACCAAACGAGTAACGCTAACCCAGAGAAGGATTTGTCCCTCTGCTATAGTAATAACGAAATAAAAGCTGTAACGATAGAATTCTTAATCTGCTGGTTCGAAAATCTATTATTAAAAATCTTATTATTCTCCATCCCTTAGAACTTAATCCTCTTTGCGCTGAGCATTGTTTCAAAGAGGATTAGACAGGGAAGCTAATGCCGGCAAATTTTAGACTCACGCCGAGAATTATTTACAGTATATATAATCCTTTAGAGCCCAGTCCTTTGAGTTTAGTTTCATCAGCTTTAATGTCCCTTGACCTTTCTTTAATGGAAAATTAAGTTCGCCCACTTTACTGAAACTCGAGGATGAGGTTAAGCTTTTTGGAGTCAAAGGGGAAGTCTAAGTGGACCTAGATTCAATTTAGCAAGTTTCGGCTTTTAAAATTAGTATTTTAACTGTATTTAAGGTATTATTCTAATATTTGAATGATGGTTTTACAAATTATGACGTCTTCTTGTAGATCTCTGGATCCTGACCATCCAACGAGTCAACTTCGTTCAAGAGCATCGCCGATTCATGCCTGGAAAAAGGATGGAAAATCGTCCAATCAGACGCAAAGCGTCGAAATCATGCCCTCTGATCCTCTGGAAGATCAACTGGAAGACCTGAGACTGAACTTGTCTTCAAAACATGAAGATAAAAACAGAGTGGGTCTAAACATTTATTTAGATAAATCAGAACTTCGAAGATGTGTATTAGATTTTTTTCCAGTACAAGTTAATCGATTAAATCCTTCCCAAGTGGAAAATCGAAAGGCTAAAAAGAAAACCAAAGTTTGAGACGAAAAAAAAAGTTTGAGAGAATAGAAACTGTTCTCTAGTTACTGAGAAAAGTTGTTTACAAGTACTCTGCTGTATTGTGAATAGAAGTTCACTGGATACGCTCTTCTGCTTATGAAAGAGCAGAAAAATTCTCACAATGGATAACCAGCTCAAAAATTACTGTTTTATTGCACCTAAAGTTTCACTTAGAGTAATCCGAGCGAACGATCTGATTTCGAAGTACAAAAGATTTTTTCAATTCTGGATACGAAGTTATCATCAATCATCAAAAAACCAATCAAGAAATATATATCCTCTCCAGCGAAACATTCAGAACATATAATTTTGATGCAATTTAAAAAAAAAAAATTTTTCAAATAAATAATAAGTAAACTATATGGAAGCAAGAGTTATACTAAACCAAGTTTCTGAAAACCGAACCTGATGTCTTGAAAAGTGAACTGATTATTCCAGATGTTGAGTTTTTGATCAGTGAGTAAATAATACGTAGATGGTATGTTCTGATCTAGTAGATCAAAACATACCATCTACGTATCATCTCACTAAATATTCGAAAACGTAACCTGTAAAAAACAGATATATCCGATATCTACAACCTCGAACCAATTACAGAAGACTTCCGTTCAGCTGAACCACTCTACCCCTACTACTTTCGAGGAGACACGGCAACTGACGGTAGCAACCAATTAGAAGTCACCTCTAGAAACGCACATGTGGAGGGGGACGGTGGTGGGAATTTCTCCCGAGTTCAGCTAAATGAATGTTTACGTCGCGTAGCGGTTCAGCTAACCGGAAGTCTTCTGTAATTAGAATATTTAATTCCATTGCGTCCCTATGCATTTTGAGATCCTAAGTCAAGAATTCAGACGTTGTTTTCAGAGAAAGAATCAATGTTGAGGACAATACTCTTGAATATACTTATTATAACAAACAAAATATTTAGAACTCACAGGTTGGAGACTTGACCGGAAAGAAACCGGGAATTCTAACTAAAAACCGGGATATTACAAGACTTAACCTAGACCATTTAAAATATCACCGTAAAAATACGAGGAATGACCTGTTTCATTTTATAAATGAGAAAGCGATCTGATAATTTGAATTGAAGAATTCAACGTTCCTTTTGTCTGATTCTGACAATTTCTAAATATATCTATACTTTATGTTGCTCTGTGAGATTTCTCTAGCTGCCTCAAGTCTGATAATCAAATTTATGGTAGCCCAAACATTCAGAAGGAATTATTTTCTCAATTTTTTCAACGAAAAAAAAATGTATTTATCACGTTTTATTTGCTTTTTCCTCACTTGTCTAACTTGGAACAGGGAATTTCAGAAAATAATTATAGTTTCCATTTTAAGGCAATGAGTTTCACTAAATATAGTATAGTATAAGTTATATAATTCAAATTGGAACAAAGAACCTTTTACAACCTATTT
>WSXT02101541.1:0-11432 GCA_011762715.2 Neuroterus valhalla
AGACCAACAGACAGACAACATCGCCAAAACTTGATTTTCGGCTTCAGGGGGTCTCGAAACGTGGAGATCCGTTGAAATTTCAAGATGTGAAATTTCAGACGATTCTAATACTTTCTCAATCATAAATGATGAGAATGTAAAAAGGTATTCAATGATCCCAAAAATAAGCAATTTCCGAAATTATATTTCAATAAAATAAGTTATAATTCGAGCCATGTTCACGAAATTATACTTATTTTACCATGCAGTTATCTCCAAGTTCACTAGAGTGCACAATAGGGTGTCCCAAAAATGAATTAGAAATTTTTTTCTTCGAATTTTGATGCGAAACGCCCGGTAATTTGATGGAATCCACCAAAAAATAGACGCATATTTTTTTGAAAAAAAAAAATATTTAGAGGTGGCGCAAGCCCCATAAAGTTACGTATTTCCCATAAGAAGAAAAGACGTTTCTGTAAATACAATTCATAATTCCCAATATTAGGAAAATCGAGTTCGAAATTCACAATTTCTCTTCACAATGAGTCTCAGAATACGAATAAAATTTCATACTTTTCAAATATCACCCCATAAGTCTGTTTTATAGGGTCCCAAAAAAACCCCATAAGTGAAAAAATGGGGTTTTCGAGTTTTTGGCGCTAATTATGATTTTTTCGCGGGTTTTTCAACGCAGATTGTTTCAAATACATGAAATACTACTTTACACTGATAATAAGATGTTTATTTATAATTTTTAAACAATTTATGATTGTTTTTAAAAACCTTCTTTCAGAAAAGGGTTAAAAAGTCAAGGTTTTTTCTGAATTTTTCAACTTATTTTCAACGTTTCAGTTGAAGCGAGGTAATAACCAAATAAAGTGTACAAAAATAAGGGCTTGAACAATTTTTTATCTATTATAACAATATTCTCTTAGAATAATGCTACACAGTTGCTGTTTTTTCTGAAGTTTTCATCTTTTTGTTCACTTTTCACTTGAAGTAAGTAATTATTCAATATAATGTAACAAAAGTAATTGTTTAAAAAAATTGTAAATGTCTATAGCTCTCTTCTCCTAGATTAATACTACATAGTTGCGGTTTTTCCTGAAATTTCTAACATTTTATACTTTTTCAATTAGATGAAGGTAATAATTAATTAATGTCAAAAAAATAATTGATTAAACAATTTATTATCATTGCTGATAATATTATCTTTGCTTAATAATAGAAACTTGCTGTTATTTCTGAAATTTTTGCCCACTTTTCACTTGAAGTGAGTTGATATTAAATTCAATTTACAAAAAATAATTGTTTAAACAAATTATTATTGGTTGTGGCTAGCTTCTCTTAGATTAGTGCTTAAAAGTTGCGGTTTTTACATTCTCATCATTTATGATTGAGAAAGTATTAGAATCGTCTGAAATTTCACATCTTGAATTTTCAACGGATCTCCACGTTTCGAGACCCCCTGAAGCCGAAAATCAAGTTTTGGCAATGGTGTCTGTCTGTTGGTCTGTATGTCCGTATGCCCGTCCGGCCGTCCGTGCGTAAACACGATAACTCACGAAAAAATGAACGGATCAAACCGGCCTTTGACATACTCGTTGATTGGTGCAAAAGAAAGGATGAGTTAGTTAGCCAGATATTTTGAATGAAAAATGAAAGAGGGGGAGCATTTTGAAAATTTTTCGGACTTTTTTTTCAAGACTTGAAAATTGTAAGTATAGTTTCTTATAGTGCATGGAAATTGGAACAATTTATCCAAATGATTTTTTTTGATAAAAACAAAATTGTCAGAGTTGTGGAATTTTCAGAATTCAAAAATATGAAAGAAAATAAGGATTTTTAGCCAAATAACGCAAGATTGAAAAGAAAGTCAGAGAAAAAAAATGTTTCTTCTTGGGAGCCCTACAATATCGTTAATACAACTCGATAACCTTCGAAAGAATGATCATATTCGATCGTGCTTTGGTAGCCTTTTTGAAGGACCAAAACCACAAAAACACAAAAGCATAAGCCGAAAAAAAAATCCTGTTTTGGTGATGGTGTCTGTCCGTATGTCCGCCCGTCTGTAAACATGATAACTCGACAAAACATGAACGGATGAAATTGGTCCTTGATACACTTGTTTTTTGTATAATAAACATCGCATTCGATCTTTCTTGTGGAGGTATCTTAGATAATAAACTTACATATAAAAACTTCCGTCAAAAGTCGAGCGTGAAGCGCGAGTGCCACGATGAGAATGTGTACCTTAAAGCCAATAGAGCTTTGAGAAATGTGATCTTCATCTATTCCTAATTACGCTAATAATTAAGAATATGCGCGATGAAAATGTGCCTGCGAGGCGGGCAGATTTTTTTTTGTTGATTCGAACAAATTTCCGGGCGTTTTGCATCAAAATTCGAAAAAGAAATTTTTGGGCCACTCTATTGTGTACCGTAAAATAAGTATAATCACTTCGAACGAGGCTCTCATATAATTTCGATGGAATTCCACGCCATGAAGGCGATCATTTGATCGAGCAATTATAGGAAAATTTTTTTAGGACTTCGAAGTAAGAATACAGCTTACGATTTTCTATAAAATTCTGGAGAAAATGTGATCGGTATGAACGAAGACACAGGGTATATAACTAAAAAAAGGTATTTGTTGAAAACTCTTCCGGTGACGCTAAAACACTACCGTTAAACAGATCTTGTTTCCCGAAAAGATCGATAAGAATAATAAGGTAAATAAAATATTTGAAGCACTTGTTGTGTAAGAGAGTCAAACTACGTTAAAATTGCACAAGTCGGCTCGGACGCTGTGACGCAACTGATTTGAAAACGTACAAAAATCCCTCATAAATGAGAATGACAAAACAGGGAAGATCGATTGAGGTGCTGCGCGCAGGATCTAATATATCTGCTTTCCTGGATGTAGATCGTGCGTGGAAAAAATCACAAGAATATAGAAAAAGCTAAAACATATAGGTATATCCAGGATGTTTTTCAGCCTCAATTTAAAAAACAGAAATGCAATATTTGATCTTATTTCGGAAAAATAGTCCAACAGCTCTCGCCGGATTTTCTGTCAGGCGCTGCGTATTGATCGCTTCTGGTGTAAGGACTCTGTAATTGATTGACTCTCACAGAAAGTGATTCTGGGATATGTCAATGTCAGTAGCTACAAGGAAAGGCTCCTGCCCTTAGACAAATTAAGTTGCGGTCAAAAGTAATTAACATTGTTAGAATGTTTGATCCCTTATTATTGATATGCACTTGCGTTATGTGATAAATGCTCTTCCATATTCTTCAAATTATATTTTTTTCAAGCCCAGTCACAGACAGTATGCCTCTTTAGCTTGCCCAGTGATCGAAAAGAATATACTTCATATAGTTGAAATTAGAAAAATTACCTTCCACGATTCTCAGTTATCGCACTCTTAGCTGTTATTTTATTATATTTTCCACAATTCTGACCAAAAAAATTAGCTTAATACTCTGATTGGCTTGTTATTCTTTGATAAAATTCGGAAATTTTAATAACTAGATTTTCATACAAAGATCAGTTTCCGTTTCAGCTACATGTGCTGTTGTGCTAATAACATTTCAAATATTGCCTGTTGCATTTGTGATGCATGGAATATGGCAAAACTCAACCACTAATGAAAATATCGATTAATTTGAAGAATGGATTTGCAACAGTTGGCCAATTTAACATCGCTCGTCAACTACCGATCGAAAATATTCGAAAATTATTCAAGCGGAAACTGTAATTCAATTTTAATACAATGCATCTTGTTATATACATACAATAAAGGAGTGCAATTTAAAAATAAATGGAGTCATTAATAGACGATCAACAACTGTTCTTCGCTCACAACTAATTTTCGAATGTTTTCACAGTTTTAAAAAATAGCTGCATTTTGTGTATAATTCTTCAGCGGTATTTTGATATTCAATTCTACTGATATTTTTATGATGCTACTATCATGGTCAGTTCGTTTATTCTGTACATATGTGATTTAAAAAGTAGCCGAAATTCGAATATCCTTCGTAAGTTACTTCTCAAGAAATGAACCCTAAAATTTTCAGGGCATATTTGGAGAGAAAAATTTCTCTAGAATTCGGTCGAAAACTAGGAAGTCAACCTTCTTTCCAAGCTATCGGTATAATTTTTTTTTTTAATTGTAAAAATACGTACTGAGCATCAGTAAAGATGTTTTAAAATCTCGAAGCTTCAGCATTGGTTTTCTTTTATAAATGAAATAAATAGTCATGAAGCTTGAAGTCGCATATTCCTGACCGAAAATACAATATGAGAAGAAAATACGAACCCTGAAGCTTAATGTTCCTATAAATCCGAAGATTCCCGAAAAAACTTACACTATCCCACATGGATAGAATAATATGAGCCATCTGTCAGTACCAGCACATCATTCCATTTATTGACAAATCGTGAACAGAATGAAGAATTGTGTTTATATTTCATACAGTTCTAATTTGTTTATAAAAATTGTGTTCAGAAAATAAGGGTAAATAAATTCTGAAAACTATCTCAATAGTGCAGAAATTTAGATTAATCACATCTTCAGAATTTCATTTTTTCACATTCGTTGTCAAGGAGATGTTCTTGGTTGCATGATGCCTTCACATGGCATCGGTTTTCGTTGAATAAACCAAAAATTCTCCAGGATAGTCAGTTTTTCGATGGATGCCTTTAACTTTTTCACAATCTGAAAAAATGTGTCAATTATTCATCAAATAAATGAAAGAAGATTATGAAAACAGAGATATCAAAATGGTATCTAATATATTTATTTTTATATCCTCTAATTAATATTCAACTTGCTTTTTGCATCACAATTTCATGCAAGAGATAACTGCAAAAATCAAAGCTACTGGAATGGTAATTTTCTTGAAGGGATCAACGTACGCCCGGAATATAATTCAATTATAATATGCATTATTCCTTGATTTTGACGCATTTGATTGAAGTTTGGACTCTCATCCCATAATTAAACGTGTCTGGAAGCCAAATGCGCTGCATTTTTCGTGTTTTCTGAACTTTATGATAAACATCATAAAAAATTACCATGAGAATTCTATATGATGCACGTCCCCATAATAACTTGGTCCAAAGACTTGAGCATGCAAAGCTAAAAAATTCAGGGTGAATACTAAGCATATTCTACATTCTACATTTTTGCATAGAAATCATCTTTCTATTATGTTTCTCTATGTCTGACTATGTACTGGCTCTTACTACTAAGTAGTATGAAATCTCGTCTCCAAAGAGCAAGAATATTTACAATCCATTTATTTATTTATTTAATTATATGGCTGCCAATTTGAATAAAAGTAAGAATAATTATACTTTACTGGACACTTCTTCCTCATTTTATATTCATGATAATTACTGAAGAGTCATCTTACTTCGGACACTGATCTGAACTTTGGGACCTTATTTTCATCAGATTCATACCCGATTAAAAATGTTTTTGGTTTCGACTGTACTTAGTTTTGAGTTCTACTTCAAGACGATGATGTCTCGCTGCGTCTAAAAATTGAGACGAGACATAAAATGAAGTCTCACTTTTATGGCCTTTGTCAAGTCGACGGAAACTCGTCTCAGGACGAACTTTGATGGACTCGGAAATAATATAGTTGACAGATGTGAAGGATTAAAATTGATGAGTTTTCTCCAAAATTATCAAAATTATCATTTTCTAGAGGGATATCCTAAACGGTAAGCAGTACGCAAAAACGGACTGAAATTCCGATATCTCTGCTAAAAAATTATAATGCAAATAAAAGTCCGTAAATGAATTGATTCAATATATATTGCATAAAAAATACAAAAATGGTTAACCATAAATAAGAATTTTTTTTTACAACAACTTCTTCTTGACCTAGGACCAATCATATAGATTAAATTGGATTGGTACCAGAAAATGACAAAATAGAAGTAATAATTGCGAAAGATGTATGTTTGGCAATGATCGATACTGCAGATCTTTGTAATTCAGAAGATGATGAACTGTTTTGTTTAAATTTATATTTTCTTGACGGGAAAAATCTTCTATTATCAAAATCAATTATCTAAAATTAATTTTCATCACAATTAAATTATTTTGGTAGAGATTCCTACTATTAGTTTGAAAGTTCATATTTTCTGGTTGACAATTCAATTTTTTTGTAGAACATCCAATAATTTAGTTGAAGTGGATGATTTCAAATCAAACTTCATACCAACTTCCGGAATTAAAAGTCGTCTTTCTGGATTGAAAATTGAACAATTTGATTAAGTTTTTTTTTCCTTTTGGATGAATAATCTTTTTTTGTTTGAAATTGATTGAGAAATTGATCTCTTTTTGGTAGAGAACTCATTTTTTACAGTTTAAAACTGAACAATTTTCCAAACAATTAATGATTTTCCAATAAAAAACCATCATTTCGGATTGAAAAATTAATGGTAATGCAGCAAATGTATGTTTTTGGCTTGAGAATTCAGTAATCAATAAACCCTCTCTGATTAAATATTCAAATTTTTCATTAAACATTCATACTTTCGAGCTCATAATTTAATTCTTTCATAGAAAATACTAGTTGAAACTTTGTTTCTGCCAAACTGGAAATTCTTTTTGGTTAAAAATGTATCTATTTTGTTGGATATTAGTGTTCATATTTACGGGTTGAGGATTTGACTATTTCTTTGCAAATATATCTTTTTGGATTAAAAATTCACCAGTTTTAAACTGTAAAAGATGAGTTCTTTACCAGAAGAGATAAATTTCTAACGAAGAAAGATTATTCATCCAAGAGGAAAAGAAAACTTAACCAATTTCATCAATTGTCAATCCAAAAAGACAACTTTCAATTCCGGAAGTAGGTATGACTTTTGATTTGAAAATATCCTCTTCAACCAAGTAGTTGGATTTTTTACAAATCAATTGGATTGTCAACCAGAAAATATGAACTGTCAACCTAATAGTTGGAATCTGTACCAAAATAATTGAATTGTGATAAAAATTGATATTCAACCAAAGAGGATTTTTCCTGTCAAGAAAATATGAATTTGAACAAAACGATTCATCATCTTCTGAATTCCAAAGATCTGGAGTATCGATCATTGCCAAACATACATCTTTTGCAATTATTACTTCTAGTTTGTCATTTCCTGGTACCAATTAGATTTAATTTATATCGTTGGTCCTAGGTCAAGAAGAATCTATTTTGACAATGATTGAATAACAGGTTTTCATACAGATTGATTTAAATTGATTTGCAAAATAAAGAATATATGATGAATTTTATTTCAGGGCAAAAAAATATCGCTGGAATCGTCGTGAATTGTAGATTTCAAATACATATGTCGTTTCTAAACTTCGATTTCCGGAATTACGATCTTTTTAATTTTGATATACCACCCGAGTGAGGTTCGAGACCAGCGGTCGAGCAGCTTAGCCAGCTCGACGGCGTGAAAGGTGCCGCGTAGTTGGGGTACTGCACTCAGGTAGCTGGTGCGGAATTGTCCTCTGCCCTAGAATCTGGTCTGCAATTCATCTCCACTAGAGTCTAGACTTGATGGGAGTCAATTCAAGTCGGAACCAAGTCGAAGCATTTTTACTCGGGTACTTATCTTCGGGGAAGAAAATTGTCTTCTTATACTACATTTCTGAGTTTGAGCCATAAGTTTTTATTGATTTTCTACTAATTGGTTGTACAGGAACAATAAAACTGGGTGTCTGAAGATAGGGCCAATGTCTGAAGTAAGATGGTCCTACGGTAATTAAACAAACAAATTAATTTCAAACAAGGCAGGTTTTACAATTCAAGTGGCAGAATCTCTCAACGTCGGAACATTGCGAAACTTGATCCGTAATCTCTCTGGAATTTTGAAAGTAACTTGGTTTTAATTTGTTTGTTATTATTTCACGTACAGAATAAGTAAAATTTAAGTGACATTAGGATAGAAAACATTATGTTTTTAGAATAACGATATGTTGTTTTAAAGGAAATAAGACAATTCGTATTTAAGCAACTTGAGGAGAAAAATTTGTGATAAATTTAAAAATATTTCAGTTTAAACTTTTTCTGTTGACGTTCATGAGGAGGACAACTTGTGTGTTTTGTGTGGCCAAGACGATTTTTGTGGTCAGGATAATTTTTTCCATAAGAAAAAATTTTAACGTTTTTCTCCGAAATGACGAAGGAAACAATAAAATTTTGAAAACAACATTTGCGCATGTGCAAACAGTTAGGCTCGCATAATACTAATAGGATGCCTTCTTCTAGGAAAGCAGAAACTTTCTCAAAAAACTGTGCCGAGGATAGAAAAAAGTTTGAGTCTTCGAGTCGTTTGCCATTCAATATTCTCATTTTATTAATTTTGAACAGTTCTTAGATATAAGATTCACTAAGTCAAGATAGAAATTCTTAAATCACATATGAAATTAAAATTGATGTGTATCTTGTATAGAAGATGTAAAAATAGTCCTAAGGTTTGATTAGTCAAATAGGTTCCCAAGATAGAAATTTTTTTTGCGGATGGTTGGATGGATTATCGTTTGAGAATTATCAAAATAACTGAAGTGAGAATCTCCATATCGGAATCCTCCGTAGCTCAGTTGGTAGAGTAGCCTTGCCGCCAAGAAAACTAGAGGTCCTACGCTCGAATCCCAGCAAAGTTGAAAAGGCATACCTTATTCTACAGAAAATTTTATTCAAAGTTTAACTATACTATAACAATCGATAGAATACGATCATAATCAATTAGCCTAAAAGTTACATTCAAATGAGGGAATTATCAATTAAAATTGGAAATACATTTTTTCTCCAGAAATTAATCCAAAAGCCTTTTTATAGTCTCTGAAGAATACATTTTTTATCAGCAATACGTAATTGAGCGCCCGGATGCAATAAGGGGATACGCGGGGATTTCAGCAATTAACTATTGTCCAAGGGGTTGAATTTTTGAAACGTCCCAATTTTTTATTTTGATGACTGGTATGTGTAGTGAATTTTCTAGCGCATCTTTTCCGTAGTGAAAGTAAGTATGTCCGCTTTTTCGTTTTTCAGTTATTCAAGAATGTTGCATATTTCAACATATTCTACGACCGTTAGGGTGTTTAAGAAAGTTAAAAAGCTCACCAGGGCCGTATAATGAATTCAAAAAATTATTTTGCTCGAAATCTGAAATACATTCATACCAACGAAAAACTTAAGTAAGGAAGTTTCGACAAAAATATTCTTTAACGTTAAAGGGAGTTTTTCCAAGAAGTTTCAGATCTTAAATCATTCAGGGAAAAAAGTGAGTGCGTTTTGAAAATTCCGATAGGGTGCCGCGCTCGACGTGGTTAGTGCGTTTGGTACGCCAGCCAACACATTTCGCCTTCTGTACTCTAGTAGATTAGGCACATGTGGATTTTTATAGTGAAAATTCTTTCTGATGTGCAATAAACAGTTTTACAGTTTTACGGAATATTAAATATCACTTCAGAAGTGAATGTGTACATTGGTTTATAGTATAGCATTATAAAAAAACTTTTTTCTTCCGAACAAAATAAAATAAATAACGTGTTCGATCATTTTTTGTTTTGTTTGGCAACCTGATGAATGTTTTTCGTACCTAACCATCATGACCTAAAGAAGAATGATAAAATACAGCAGACGGCAAAAATCTAGAAAAAATGTACAACTTTTCTCGAAATCATGAAAGTCTAACACGAAAAACATGCATGTTTACATGTACATACTATGTATGTATATATTTATATTTCAGGTAGCCAAACGAAACAAAAAAGTATCGGACGCGTTATTAACCTTCTTTTATTCGAAAGGAAAGAAGCGTATCATAATGCTATATTGCACCAATCAACTTTTACTGTGAAAATTCACATGTGCATGATCTACTAGAGTAACTTGAGTGTCGAAGCCGCCATATGTGTCCACCGAGACAATAACGCGCCGATCACAGCACCATACCATGTCGGAATTCTCAAAATGCTCTCATTTTTTCCCCTTAATGCTTTTAGATCACTTGTTGGGAAAACTTCCTCAAACGTTAAGGGATATTTTTGGCGCGGAAAGTTTTCAAAACTCGAAACTTCCCACTCAACTTTTTCGTTTGTAGGAATGCATCTCAGAATTCAAACAAAATATTTTTTTAAATTCATTAGACGGCCCTGGTGAACTTGTCAACTTTCCTAAACACTCCAGTGGTCGTAGAACATGTTTAAACATGCAACATAAAAATTTCAAGCAAAAATAACAATTCCCAGCGAAGATCTGATGAGTTGAACGCACAAATGTACTGAAATTTTGTTCAGTGAAAAAAACAGTTTTTCGAGAATAACTGGAAAACGAAATAGGGGACATACTTACTTTTACTACGAAAAAGATGCGCTATAAAATTAACTACAGATATCAGTTATCAAAATAAAATTTTGAGGCATTTAAAAAATTCGACCCCTTGGACAACAGTTAATCGCCGAAATCCCCGCGTATCCCCTTTATTGCATCCGGACGCTCAATTCAAGATAGCACCGCCCGGCACTTTTGAATTGACAGTACTCTTTTTTCAGTTATACACTTATGAACAACTGGTCGCAGAGATGTGAAACTGCAAGGAATGTTAGTAGTAGTAGTAGTATATTTAAACTCTCCCTTTTACGGGTTTGAGGGCCTCCGTTCCCTTTACAAATGTTTACAATTCATCCTTAGTCTATCTTAATCACTATTTACATTACAATGTTTCGCCTTATCCTAACAACAATCCTTAAATTTATAAAAAACATATAAAAAAGATAAGAAAAGAAAAGAGCGATCTTGTTAGTAAAGTTTCAATAACAGATCTTAAGACCTAAAGTATGACAATATATTATTGTCTTGCCTTAGAATAATTTCTTAGAGACCCCGGCAGTAATTTACTTGCTCACGAGAAGCGATGAAAACGATTAATTGATGCAAGAGGGGGGTGAGAAGTTCAGATAGAATATACATCAAAGTTATAATATAGAAGGTACTCACTTAGACGAGAACGTGCACCTACTTTGTTTCACGAAAGGCTGCAAATGAAAAGAATTAATTAATTTGTAGTCGCTGCTATGAATTTGGATCGTACATGCATCGCGTTTTAATTGGACAAACTGATATTAATGGTGTCTCCATCCAGGCAAAATGATCAGTTAATTTAATCCTACGTTAAGGTCGAGCAACGAGATCCATATAAACTAGAAGTGCAACGAGCATTTTGGAGTCACCTTCTGAATTAAAATCAAAACCCAACGTCAAAATTTGACGGATTCTTCACATTTATGAAATGTCATTTAGTGAATGCCAGTCATTAATTATTCTATTTAATGTAATTTTATTCTGGAATATTTTTTTGTACTCTCTCCCTGTTACGGGTTTTGAGAGTCTCGGCATAACCTTCTCTCTATTCCTTTGCACACCTCACCACTAACT
>WSXT02101552.1:0-11432 GCA_011762715.2 Neuroterus valhalla
AGTCGTTACTATCGAATATCGAAAAAGTCGTTAACATCGATAACGACAATATCGTTTAGAGATTTCTTATATAGGATTAGTAGTTAGCTAGTGCCCCCGAATCTAGCTTGAAATTAATAAAACTATAAAATACTTTAGTTTGCTGACACTATTCTTTCCTTATTTCTTCTTTGATTCTGTTTATTTTTACAACCGACCCCATTAAAGAATTCTTCATCTAACTTTTCCTGACTTGCATTTACGTCTACCGCAATAACACTTTTTGCTTCATTTCGAAAAATATATTTAAAAAAAAAACAACAAGTTTTCCCATAGACTGGACAGTTTTGATATTTATGAACATAACTCCAATTGTGGCATACCTTCTGTGCACTTGTGGATTTGTTGACTTGCATCCAGATTCTGTTCTGAAGTCTTGTTCATTTGAATCGTCACTTGACTTCTATCGCCACACAGTCAGTCTCATTCCTCATATACAATTTTATTTCTTTAGTTTTACCTTTAAGATTATAATTACAATTATCAGGACGATCTTCAATCCTTCATCCCACGATCTATTTAAGTCAGCGTCCCATCGTTCACATCGTAATTTCCATCTCCTTGTCGAGATTAAAAGGTTGTATAAAAAATACAATTAACTTTACATCCAAACCATCCCTCGCGCACAGGCAATTCAAATAGTTTAATTTCTACTATTTTATCACTTTACTGTGACCCTATATTACTTCAGCTCCTACTGAATAGTAACTTCACAACTTTCCAGGCCGCAGCCGATAACAAGTAGGTTACACTTGATTTCTGGATCCGCGGATCCTTTCTTATCAACGATTACGACATGACTGACCCTCGCCAGGACTAAACATGATACAACGGTAGGCTTGTATCGAAGTCCCATATTTGATGTTCATTTTCTCATATATCGCCTTCAGCGCATGTAACATTTCCTTTATCAGGTTACATTGACCAAGTTCATTTTCAAGCTTCAATAGAATGATTGAATGCTACATTCTTTGTCCCATTAAACAAAGGTGCAACCTCGCCAGCATTTCGCAGTGAAACTTGCTGGTTGGAAGGGAGTTCCCTGATTTTTCAAAGAGGTTCTAAGGATTCCGAGTCTAAGTCGGAGCTTCCGTCCAATTGGGAATTGTTTACAATTCCAACTTTTGGATTCAACTTTACTTGTTTTGTGTCTTTAACTGTAGCAACCAAACAGAAAAGAGAGGATTGCAACGGGACGGAGTAAACATCCGAAAAAGATAGATTACGCCCTCTACATTAGTTTTCCTGTTATAAATTAAATACTTTCATTCAACACTTGCTGAAATCTGCCGTCACAAACTGAAGCGAATTCAAAAGTGTCTTTCACTCTAAAAAGTTTGCCCGCTTCGCGGGCACATTCACATCGCGCGCAGCTCGCAAAATTCAGATCTCGCGCTTCGCCCTCGTACATTCCGAACCTCGCGCTTTGTGTCTTCTATTCGGAAAGCATTTGCAACTGTTCATTTCAATAATTATGCAGATTTGAAAGTGAATTGAACCAATCAATCTCTTTTAGATTCTAGTTAACTAATGCAACCTCGCTATTTATTATGCAAAAAAAAACGAGTGTACCAAAGACTGATTTGATCCGTTCATTTTTGTGAATTACCATGTTTACAGTTGGGCGGACGTACGGACGGACGGACATACAGACAGACACCATCGCCAAAACATGATTTTCGACTTCAGGGGGTCCTTAAATGTAGAGATTCGTTGAAACTTGAAGATGTGGGATTTTGGAAGATGATAATACTTTCTCAATCATAAATGATGATATATTAATGAAATTTCTGATTTTCTATTACGTGATGTACAGTAAAAGTTTGAATTTTTCATTTCCCTGAGAAATTCGAAATTTCGTTATGATAATCTCATACAGCACTCAAAGAGCAACGTTTTTCATCCTCTTACTTTTTTCCATATCGTGCGTTTTATTTCGCATGGAATCTCCATTTTCTTTTGTATTTAGAGACTCTTTTCTATTCACTTTTCTCTTTATTGAAAAAGAATATGAATATAAATTGTTCGAATTCCCAAACGCTACAAAGAACCGTACATAGAATTATAAAATCTATAAAGGAAGGGCCTCAAAAATTTTGAAAATGCTCCCGCTTTTTGAGTTTTTATCCACAATGGCTGGCTAACGAACTCATTCTTTCTTTTGGACCAGTCAACAAGTGTATCGAAGGCCGATTTGATCCGTGCATTTGTTTGTGAGTTATTGTGTTTCCAGTCGAACGGCGGGCATACGGACATACAGACCAACAGACAGACACCATTGCCAAAACTTGATTTTCGGCTTAAGGGGGCTTAAGAAGTGGAGATCCGTTGAAAATTCAAGATTTGAAATTTCAGACGATTATAATACTTTCTCAATCATTAATGATGATAATGTAAAAATTAAGACGCATTGACAAATAATGAAGCGTTTGAATGCTGACGCATCAAAGCAAATCCGCTGACTTCAAACTTGTTCGCCATATTTTTACGGATAGCAAAATTGAAAGTTGAAATTCCGTCTCCTGAAACGCACGTAAATCGACAAACTGGTCCAATGCAACATTGTAGCAAAGCAGGATTCTCAGGGGGATTTTTTGTGTACTATTAAGCTATAATCTGATGCGGGTTGAGCGTTACTCGTGAAAAGTTATAGCGTGGCATGGCATCGCCGTTGTAAACACTTGGTCTTTGTAATTCCATTCGTATCAAGACTTTCTTTCATGCAGGAGGGACTCAAAACAAATTTACTATCCAGTCGTGGAAGAGACTCAAGAAATTGTGTGTAAAACAAGCCTTGTGAAATTTGTACAAAATGAACTCCGAAAAATTTGGGAAGAAATAATCTTTAAAATATTTTTTTTTGCAAAAGTTCAGGTGGATCTCATTTTTCAATTCAAATATTCCACTTTTTCGGATATTTCGTTTTACTTTAGTTTCCAAATCGATGCACTAGAATTTTATAACTAGGTATGCGCAAACTTAGAAAAGATCCACTTATGATTGCAAAATAATCAAAGCTAAAATCTAAATCTAACGCGGATTCTTCTCTTTCTGATTCAAGATTTCTTTCAAGACACGAGGGAACAGGGATGAAGGGAAAATTACAACAAAGGTTTTGACCATTTGAATGGAGAATTATTGGAATAAGAAATTTGTTAAATGTCAGAAACACCTCGTTTTAATCTTTCCCTTAAAAGAAAGAAAATACCGTGGACACGAATAGTTCTGAAGCATGAAGAGACTGATAGATGGGTAATCAACTTGTATTACTTACTGAGGATTCGATCAGCTGATGAATGTTTTCTGCTGAAATCTTGCTGATATAATTGAATCTCTTCCAGCTAGTCAGGAAAGAAGAGCTTTGTCCATCACCCCAGATATCCCCGGAACGGATTTCTTTCTGTGAAAGGTTTTGAATAATGTTTTCTACTTACTATTCAAAATGAGTCTAATCATGAGACTTCTAAATGACTTTAAATGACTTTACTCAATGAGCCCGTTTTAACTTAATTTTACCGATAAAAATCTTAATTCACATGAACTCTAAAGTTGAACTGTTTGAACTTAGTTCTAAAGTTTTATGTTGGAATAAGAACATCTTTAGATGATCTGATATTTGAAGATGAATAAATGATTCGTTTTTTCATGTTAACTGAACGGGACACTCAGAACTCGAGTATATTGATGTAAAATAAGGTCATGTCTATGGTATGAGGTAGGAGAGCACGAGCCGAAATTTCGCATGCATATTATGTTCCTCCTTGGGGTTTATCCTTTTCGGATTGATTATGATGTCATTGAATATATATCCAAGGGTGTAAAAGTTGTAATGTAATGTATTGTATGTATTTATTTTTTTCCTTTCAGGTGTTTTAGAACCTCCGTTCCTCTTAGAATAGGTTACATAAGTTCCTTAAATGAGTTATTCTACCTCAAGTATAACGCTCTTTTTACCATATCTCAATTTGCTGGATTTCCCGAGTTTTTGGTTTATTTCTCTAGAGTCCTTTGATCCAGAAAAACCTTTGGCTTCTTCTTTCCTTATTCCGTCATGTCTCCTTATCCATTCTACTCCCTGACCACTCTCACCTAATCTTCCTCTCAGACAATCACTCACATTTCTGCCTTCCTCTTCCTCTCCAGTACACACCACTAACACATGTTCCCATGTCTCTACTTCATAACCACTCATTCTACACATTTTCTCTTGTTCGTCCAGCTAGTATCTACACGCTTTCATCCCCCCTCCTATTCTTTACCCTTGCACTATATTCCACTCACTCTACTTTTTTAACTTCTTCTATTACTTTCTTTTCTTCTCCATTAACCTTTCTTTCTTCCCTCTAAACAGTCCTTTGAAGTGCTCGGTACATTCCCTTAGTTTCAAATCCTTACTTACTTTGGTTCTTCTTCCTTTCCTTCCTCTTCACTGCTTACCTCTAGAATGTATATGAAATCCTCCTTTTAGTTCTGCTATTACCAGGAAGTACTTAGGGCCTATCTTATCACCAACTTCCATCCCCACCATCATCTTTCTTACCCTTTCTTCTGCTAGTTTGTAGACTATTATGGTATCCCCTTTACCTCCTTTTAACTATTCATCCCTCTCCTTCCCCTCTTTTCCCGTAAACACATACAACCGCTTTCATGATTGCTCTGTCCTTTGTTTCGCCATCATTCTCATATCCCTGTTCTACCACAAGATCCTTCCTCACCATGATACCATGCTGCTCATCCTTCTCCCTTTCTCATGTTCCTTCCTTGCATCTCGCATCTTCCAAGCATATCCTCTTGGTAACTTTTTTTCTATCCCTTTCCAGTCTTTCTCCTGCACCTATGTTTCAATCATCATTATTATATCTCAATTTTCAAATTCCTCTCAGAAACCTTAGTACTTTTTTTTAGATCCCGACACAATCGAGAATGCCACTCCCACTTACTCCTCTTCTCCCGTTGCTGAACCTATGTTTGTTTGCCTTCCGTAAAGTCCGACATTCTCCCTTGACTCCCACCTCGCCTTTCTCCATACATTTCCTTGCTATTTCTACTCCTACTTCTGCTCCTACGTCAACGATCACTTTCCTTACCTCTTCCTCTCCGGTTTCGTTTTTTATTTTCATACTCTTGATCACAATATTCTTGCTTCTCCTCTTTCTTTGTTCTCCTTTTGCCTGTCTTTCTGCCTTTTTTTCTTCTCCTATGTACACTTTCATCATCATTCTGCGCGTCCTGCGCGTCTATCTCACGTTTATTTACTTCCTTATTCTAACTGTCTTCTTTACACTCTGCCCAGCCCTTGCCCTCTGTTTTGCTCAATCAATTTCTGATTACTCCTATTTGTATGTTCCCACAATCTTCATTCTCTCTCAAATGATTCTCTATACTTTCCAATTTTTCTCATACATTCTCTTCTTTTCTCCCACACTTCTCAATTCTTCCGTAATTTTCTAACCTCCTTATTCTCATCCCTGTCCCTACTCGAATCATCTAGTCTCCCACACATTTCCTATCTTGATTCTTCTATCATTTTTACGATCAAATTTTCTCCCCTCTCTTTTTCTGCTGTTCTTATTTTTAATTTTCTCTTTTCAAAATCTGTCGCCTTCTCTACTTCCTCAAGACCATCCCCTCTTTTTCCTCTTTCTTCTGCCAAATTTTGCCTCTTTACTCTCGCTGCTTGTCGCTTTAATCCCTTTTTGCCATTCGTCGAGAAAACAGTTCGGCTTTTGGGATCCCATGACTCGTGTAAGGCGTCACTATCCCCGTCATAGCTCGAATTTATCTCCTTTCCGTTCTTACTCTCCTTGTCAACCCGTATGTCCCGAGATGATCCGCCATCATCGCTTGTTACAAACTGCTGCTCACCTCTAGTGGGACTTCTTGCAACCAACATTCTCTTCTTACCTCACTCCACTGCGCTACTGGGCCAATTCAAACATTCACCAGATAAACTAAAAAAATCATCCCCGTTTCCTAATTCTTCATTCAAACACTTTCCTCGTTATGCCTCTTAATCATACACACTTTCTGCAAAACTCTAACTTCTCACAATGTCTACCCTAACCTGAAACTCACCCTGCACTTATTTTTCCCATTCTTCCAACTGGACTTGCATGTTGGCGGCGTTAGTGGAGTGTGCGAGTTGACAGACGGTGATAAAGTTTTATGGAATTTGTGTTGAAGGTGTGAATGTAGGATAAGGTTAGTAGCTCAGATGATGAGTAAGGGTGCGAGAGGTGAGTCAAGGGTAGAAGAAGTAGTTTCTGATGTGTAGCAGGGATGAAAGTAGTTGAAATAGGAAAAGCGTGGTTCGGTTGGGCAGGAAAAATATAAGATAAAACAGATGGAAGAGGACATTAGGGCATGGGTGAGAAGGGCAGACAAAAGGTTCGTGGAGATAGAAGGTAGGTTAGATATGAAAGAAGGTTGCAGGTTGGGGTCAGGTTAAAGGACAGAGGGCTAGTGAAGTGTAGTGTAGGGCTAGTCTGGGTATTATAACAGGGACGAGGGAGGGGTCTGAAGAAGAAATTCACGGTTGTGGGGAGGGGCAGGGGGAGCAAATAAGGAGCAAATAAGGGAGTTGATTCGAGAGATATGGGAAGGTCAAAGAGTCATTTCGGCGCTCAGACCAACGAAAAAGAGATGAGGGAAGTAAAAGAACGACAGGTGAAGCGGAAATGGAGTTGAATGACGAGGAGACAGAGATTCAAGTGACAAAGTTAAGGATGTTGAAGGCAGCAGGCTTGGACGGGGTTCAGAACGATGCATGGATACTTGATACAGCAGCAGTTAGAGACAAACCAAAAGAGGTAGTTGAGAAGGTTTGGAATACGGTGTACAAAGTAGAAGCGATGGTACTGGTTGGAAGGCTGCGAAATAATGTCAAGAAAAAAGGTATATTGCCGGAGATGCCGGCAGGATTCAAAGCGGGTAGGAGCACTATTGACAATATCTATATTCTGCAGCACGTGTTGGACAGGGAAATATGCGAAAAAGGGTTCAAGAGTTTACGCGTTTTTTGTAGATCTCAAAGGAGCGTTCCCTTTAGTTAATAGATGGAGGTTGTGGGAGACGATGGAGGAGAGGGGAGTAGAGAAAGGTCTGATTAAGAGGGTAAGAGAGGTGTATGAAGAGACAACGGATATGATAGGAGGGGTTAGAATTTGGTCACTTGCATATGCAGATGACATAGAGTTGATGGCGAAAAGCAAGTAGGTCTTAAAGTGAAGATGAAGAGGTTGAGAGGATACCTGGATAGGAGTCGGTTAGAGTTGAACGCAGAAAAGTTCAAGCTTATGGTGTTCTTGAGACGGGGTGGAAGGCATAAGGGAGGAGATTGGAAGTGGATGGGTGGCTCCACAGAAGGTGAAAGAGTTTGTGTACCTGAATTTCCTATATAGGTCGAAAGGAGAAGTGAATGGTCGTATAAAAGAGAGAGTAAGGAGAAAATGTTGTGATGAGGCAGGCTTGGGGATTGGGAAACAGATTGTTTGCAGATTACTCTGAAAGGAAGATTAGGCTGTTCGGTTTGCTTATGATGAGTGTGCTACTGTATGGAGTAGAGGTGTGAGGGTGAAAGGAAAGTAAGGAGGTAAATATGGTACAGGAGAGGTACATCAATTGGACACTGGTCTTGCACAGATTTACACCTAGTTGTATCGTCAGGGGGGAGACGGGAAGAACGAGTTTAGGGATCCTGACAGGTAGCTGAGCGTCTAAGTATGAGGAAAAATTCTTGGGAGAGAAAGGAAGTAGGCTACTGAAGGAGTGTTGGTTGGAGAAGGAGAACAGGAGAGGAGACGGAAAGATGGAAGATGAGAGAGAGAGGTATTTTCGGAAAAAGGTTCTGCAAGAGGATGAAGTGAGGAGAAGTCACGAGAAAGGAAGGAAGTTTTATGCGATTGTAAAGAGGAAAGGCATGGAGAGAGGGAGGACAAAATGAAAGGAGAAGATAAGAGGGTCAAGATATGATGAGCAATATGGATGTATTATGGCAATAGACAAAGCGTGATATTTGTGTGAGGAAGAAGAGAAAGGAATTCAGGAGATAATAGTACGGTTGAAATGCGGAAGCATGGAGGGCTCTAATAGGTTCTGGATTACTGAGGAAAAGAGAATGTGCGAATTGTGTGGGAAGAGGTATGCAAAGGTGGAACACTGGGTGGGAGAATGCGAGGAGTTGGAAAGGAGTGGAATAAGCATAGCCGTAATACTGCATGAAAGAGGAGAGAAAAGTGCGATTGCATGGGTGCAGTGGATGCTGGGTAAGATGGATAAGGAGAGGACGAAGGTAGAGGAGGAATAGAGATAAGTGCTTAAGGTGGAGAGACAGTAGTTGTAAGATCAATTTAAATAATGTGAATAGAAGATAAGGAATAGCAAATATGTTATAGTAGATAAGAAATAGGTAGGATCCGTGGAGACAGAGTTTGGCAATGCAGAAAAAGATCGTGTGTCGTAACAAGAACAGTCCAATGTATTTTAAAGCACTTCATGGATGGACTGCGAAGCAGTAAACATAAGATAGGAAATATAACGAAATAGTGCATGTACACAACACATCTTTTAAAAGGAAAGTATGAGCATTCTTATGATAACTTGCGAATTGATGGAGTTATAACTACTGGAATTTTCTTTTTTGCTCCGGGCTAATTTTTCTAGACGCCGGTCTCGATGCTTCGTTTATTGAGGTTGACCTAAACATGTTCTACGAAGAGTCGCTGTGATCAGATCCAATCTTTAAAATTGAATCCTGCGGTTTCACCTATAGTATCAAATGATTTCGTGAGCATCATTTCTCTCGAAGTGTTAAATAAGTAACGAAAGAGAAGCTTTCTTTAATGGTATTATGAAGGTGCATTTCTAATTGTTTTAGGTAATTTGTTCCAAAGGCGCGCGCCACGAATAATAAACGACCTTTGCATTTTGCAAGTGCGCTGTTGTTAAATTATTAGTACTGTTTTCCTTTTACGAAGTTTTGGTTGTGTTGGTTGGCCGTTATCGATGAAATGGAAGAGATTAAGAAGGTACTGCGGAGCTTCCGCGCTGAAGAGGCTACATAGCAGGTTGCCCTCAACGAATTGTCTTCTTTTAGCTAACATTTTGGAATGTTAAAAATAAACCAGATGCATGCATTTAATTCACGCTCAAGCTTTTTATTGAGAACTTCAGTAATATTGCCGTAGACTAAGCAGCCATAATCGAAGGAAGGGAGGATGAGGCTTTCAACTAAGAGAACACGTGATGGAGTGGAAAGTGATTCTCTATTTTTATTAGGCTTTTGGAGGACTTTAAGGTTTTTCTAGATAAATTCGAAACTTTTTTATTCCAGAGAAGAGTGCGTTTAGGATATAGTCAAGGTTGTTTACTGATTTCATGAAATGGACGAGACTTCCGTCAATAAGGAGAAAAGGTGGGGCTGCAATTGTTTCATGTGATGGAGGGAAAGTAGGTCCTACACGGAGAAACTTTAACACCAATGGTCGATGTTTGCTGAAAAAAAAACAGCAAAACACCAATGAACGCTGCGTAAAGACGGTTCATTAATGTTTCCGCAGCGGCCAGTGATGCCCCACACATCAATAATAAAAACATGACTGGCCATAGTCTATGCATCAATAGTTAGTGCAGGCGCGATACTCACCGATGTGCGAACAATAAATGCGGCTCGCAACAACTTCATGCGGGTCGGCGCGACCCACATGAAGTTTTTCGCTCTGAAGTCTCATTCGCAACGGCGTGATTCTCTATTGTTTCGCAAATTGCCAATATGACATTGGTGAATGCTGCGCACGCACTAACTACTAATGCGTATGAACTATGGTCAGTGACGCGTACCAACGACTCAGTCGTGTTTTTATATTCATTGTTTAAGACATCACTGGCCACTGCGTGAACACTAATGAATCGTATGTGGACACTAATAAATGGCGTGTACGCAGCGTGCAGTGGTGTCTGGACGCTTTTCTCACGCCAAACACGACTGAGTGGTGTCAAACGCAAGAATCAATGTTGTTTGAGTTCCTTCGTGTATGATGATAGCCATTTTTAGCAGGGTTGAAGGTGAGACCACTAGTCAAAGCCTACTGCACCACTAAATCGATATCATCCTGTACCTTTTGAAGTAAGTTCTTCAGGGTTGCAATAATATTCGCTGTATTTACAATGTCGAAGATTGATACCAAAATAAGATGTGTAAATATTGAAAAGAGTAAGGGGTTAGAGTGGACCCTGGAGTCACACTACTCTTCGCCTCACCTCAGGCAGATTATGTTATGATTATGGTGAACTGTGTCAAACGCCTTAGCAAAGACAAAAAGGATAACAACTATGAACTCCTTCTATGTATTCGATTCGACCTCATTGCATTTCTAAATCGAGATTTCTTGTGAGATATCGGAGAAGAAAAATTCAATATCCTCAAAAAAGGGGGAATAGATATCGGAGGAGGAGCAGTAATTATCAAAGGTGTGAACTTAGTTGTAAAGGCAGTTATTAGTTCTGCAGGGGAGAAATTATTATCGATATATTCATGTTTAGGGAGGATGAGTCCAAGCCGTCTCAGGAGAAACCAGATATTTACGTTTCTGTTCTTGTTTTTAATGGAATTGTGATTATATTGATAAAATGAGTCCCTAATTTCAGTTTGTACTAAGTTCATCAGTTTGCGAATTAGAGCTTAAATAATACTATTTTTAGTACTTTCGGCTAGTCGGCGTTCATTATTATACAATTTCATCAAAAGTCTTTTATGCAGGGAGTGATCCATGGAGTTATTACTTTTTTTACATGCTGGGTTTGAAGAGATGCGAATTTATTGTGAGCGGAAGATAGAAATAAGGTTAAACGAATCACATCACTATTGATATCTCTTTCCGTAAAAATGCTACTACAGTCACAAGTAGAGAGGTGGTTACGAAATTCGGCTTCATCTACATTGGGAAGATTTTGTATATAAATAGAAGTTATATTAGAGGAAGGAATGAAGCTCAACTGAAATTAGATACTTATAGGGGCATGGATAGACAGGAATGATTTTGGTGTTGTATGGACGAGATCTAACAAGGAAACCCCCTCAACCCGAACTCACCAATTTCAATAATTTTTTGATATGTTGTTGCATGTATTTATGACCAAGAGGGTTGCAACCCTTAACTCATATTTTTGAAAAATATAATTTTTTAGGAATATTTTCATCATAAAAGACAGAGTATGAACTAAAACAAATTAAGAAAAGCGTTTTCTTTTATGATATCCAATTTTAATGCTCGCATATTTCAGGATTTTTGAAAAGAACTACCCTTACATAACAAAAACTACCCCTTGAAGCAATGGGCTACGTGCAAAAAGTAAAGCATATCTTTTATTCATAAAACTCACTCTCCATGTCAATG
>WSXT02101563.1:0-11432 GCA_011762715.2 Neuroterus valhalla
AAAATGTGTTTTACAATCATCTGACGCATTTTCATGAAGAAAAAATATTTTTCGGTACGCCGGTAGCAGGACCATATGTATACATATGTAGATATGCATACATAGTATTGCATTATGTTGAATTATTGTAAAAAAACACATCACCTTATTGGTTTTCTTGACATATAAATATTGATGTGATGCTGAACGCATGGAAAATTTTTTGAAAGTAACGTTCGGTAACGTGCGTTACTTTGCATTAGCGTTACCAAAAATTTCTAACGCGTTACCGTTACCGTTACTAAATAAAAGTAACTTTTCTGGTTACGCGTTACTGTCAAACACTGGTTGGTCAAGAGTAGAACTGTATAGGGAAAGTGTCAGTAGCGTGCACAATGGCTTGGATAAAATATACAGTTCAAGACGATAAGGTGGTTGAAGTAGGGAGTAGATAGCAGAGCAACGAGCAATGTCAGTGTCAGGAAAGGAAAACAGAAAGAGATACAGGTAGAGATGGTAAGAGGAGTAAAGAAGAGATATATTTTGAAAGTGCCACATTAGTTCGGAACTAAGGCTAATATTCCTGATGAAGGTGGAAACTCAGGTATGGAGGATGTAGGTAAAGTTGGATAATTATAATTGAGAAGATTAAGAATTCGCGAAGGAATTTTGAGGCACGTTAACCCGTAAAAGGAAGAGAGTACAATAAATACATGCATTCGCCTGAAATGTTTGAAATCACAATATAGCCTCAATTTTTAAAAAGTAAATCTTTTACTTATTGAAGCCCTATATTAAAAAAAATGGAAAAACTTCTAGCTTTGAAGATAAGACTCCTACAAGAGGGAGCGAACCCGACGCGGCCAGAAGTGTCTCAAGTGATCATAAGAAATTTTGTTTGCAAGTGTATAAAGTTATTTGATTGTGAAAGAAAATATTACGGAATATTTTTGGAATATTAGAAAGATGGCAGAAATATTGTTCTTTGACGTTTTTGGTACTTTGATTGGAAATTTTTATGTATTTGCTCCTAGTTACCTGATGAACATTCTCAAGGTCTGCATTTTATTGATAACAGTTAATTTCATATATAAAAAGTGAGAAAAAAGGAAGAAAAAAATCATTTCATTTTTGATCATTTCATAAGAATAAAAATAATTTTTTTTTCTCTAATCAAACGTCGGGAACGTATTTGATAAAAAAATTGGGAATTGAAAATAAAGGAATTGTGCCTAAAAAAGACGATAAGAAAATTTCGGCTAAATGCTACAATCAGTTTACTTAAGGGATTCGGAATTAGTTAAAAATGAGTTCAATTTTGAATAAAACAGTAAGATAACAGACATAACCATATTTTCTCAACTTAATAATATAATACTTATAGCAACCTTGTTTGCCAAATTTTCAGTGTCAGGAGCTCCTTAAATGACTGTGGTGGCAACGCTTGAGAATCCCGTGGGCTAGTGTTAGATCGTAACGCGCGAAAGATGGGCCTTAGGGTTTGTAATGAAAGCTTGAAAACTCTAGGGTTTGTAAAGTACTCCCGTACCCACTCACCTGCATGTGACCATTTTCGCAACGCTTCTCAAGTTACAAAAGCCGCCATTTTCGATGTTCGTATTGTGAAAATAAAATTGGCAGAAACAAGTGAAGTTGCACAATTAAGGAATGTCTTGGTCGATAAGGAAAACATGGCGTAAATTGATTGATGGGGAATTATTCACTCTGAAAAACTACCTGTTTTAATATTTCGGTTCGGTGATGTAGAGCTACTTTACATTTCCTCTCTTTCTCTTCCTCGTCACGCCTCTTAGCTTCATTCTGAATGGCAGTTATTTCATTTACCTCTTCTTCAACTCTTTTCATCTCCATAGCCTGCAGTCTGTGCTTCTCTTTAATTTGTTCTTCACGAGAAATTCTCAACAATGTTTCATTTTTTGCCATTCGTAGAGCTTCTTCCTTCTCTTTTCGTCGCCACTCTCTCTCTACCTTCTCCTGAGTTCTTGCAGCATTTACTTCTTCTATCTGGGCCTGTGAAGTTGAAAAAAATTTCAGTTCGATCAAGAATAATTCAAATCTTATTCGAGATGATTCCAACCATTTATGTTAGAAATTATTGCCTCATCGTTTTTCTGCAGTCCAATTTTTCATCAAACTGAATAATGATTAATTGCAGTAAGGTAGAAATTGCAAGGAGAATACGCGGAAGGTTTACTTATTGAGGTAAGTTTAGCGTACGGGAAATGATCCATGCTGGAACCATGTGTAGCATAACCTCGTCTTTTATCGGCTGTGCGCTGCGCTGGTGACCACTCTGCCGCCACTAGAAGCCGGAATTATTTCAAAGATATATATAGCGCATAACATTCTTAAACATGTTCCTTCAAAGAATAGTAATTTTACAAAGAAAAAAGTTATTTATGTAAATATATTACTTCAAATACTAACTTATTACCAAATTAATGCTTTTCACTTACTAACTTATTAACAAATACTCATTTTTATGTTATTTCAAACCCTAACTACTCCTATTCTTCTTGTAATGTTTGGTAATTTTTCTACTACTTCGACCTAACCCATATTAGATTACAGAAAACATATTGTCTTGTACTTATTTTCAAGTTCCAAGGGCTAAATAGCTCTTTGAGGAACAGAAATGACATGTAAAATAGTACAAGCACTGATCGGTAGAAATACAAAAACAGGCATAAAAATGTAATATTTACTAACTTAAACACTAGCAAAACTAAATTTAATCAATTACATTTAGATGTGCAAACGACGACTACCAATAGATAATTTCTAAAGTTGGATTAATAGTTCCATTTAAATGGTTGTGAAATATTTGTTTCAAGCTTCAAGCATGTTCTCCTAGCATGAAGCCGGGACTGAGATAATTGATTATTAACGACCGGATGAAAAAAATCGGAAAGGTACGGAGGTATTCTTGAAAAATATATAAACCACATTTCTCATGAAAACTTGTCTCCTCTTAGCTACCTTTAAAAGATCAAATCTCTGCCTATATTGTGTGATATGTTTACACTTCACTCATTGTATATGAATATAATACATGCATTAAGCGCACGTCCAAATTTAAGGTTGAGGTCTTTAATGATGACGTCCTATACGATGCAAGCATTGTCAAAAAACGAAAATTTAAGGGGGGTACTCTATGGAATGGTTCCAGAAAATCGATAACAATTCGTAACAATGACCTAAATTTTGATGCACGTTTTCTCAAAAACACGTTTTCAGAGTCCGTTCACACGAATAAAAAAAATCTATTGAACCCATCTTAACGTAAATGTACTCATTTTGTAGGAAATTCCACACAAAAGTGCATGAACCTCGAAAATATTAGAAAAAAACTTTTTCAATGGCTTTTGAATAAAAACAACTAAGAAAAAACCCACCTTTTTTTGTTTATGTGGTTTCGTTGCTAAATTTTGAAAATTTATATAGTTTTCGAGGTTCACGCACTCAGGAGATGCTTGATATATCCACCATTTTTGATTTTTTTTATTTATAAAAATTTTTTTCTCAACCTCAAACTAATATCTACACATATTTTAAACTACATATTCTTGACTCTTTCTGTTTTTGTACAATAAATAGAAGAAAATTGAACATTTATTTAGCATTCCATAGAGTGCCCCCCTTAAGACTCTCAACCAGAAAGATACGAGTAGAGGTATGCAAAAAACACTTATTTTTATTCAATTTCTGAAGGGTTCTTCTAAAGGTTTTTTCTAAAATGCTCCTTCCACGATAAAGTTCGGTCGATGTATAGCAGAAGGTCATTGAGACACCCAACAAAGGGAACAAGTAAACCATTAGTACAGAGAGCTGGCAAAGCTGAGATTCTTCCGAGGGATGGAGAGGAGGTACGTCCCACAATGATTGCCTTAGTCTCACTCGAGTTGAACACAAGTCCATTCGTCTGTGCCCACCGCATTACCAAAATCTATGCCCTCTTGTACTAATTGAAACAATCGATATATTGAGGAAAAAGTTCCGGAGATGTATAACTTGGAATTGCCAGCATATTTATGATGCTTACAGTTTTAGGAGATTTTAGGTACAGATCATACATTCGCCTTTTTCGGGAATCAGGAAAAATCCCACCCTGAAGAAATGAATTGTAAATGTGCAAAATAATAGGGTATGGTTTTTTTAGGGCTAGATAAATCGTTTTGATGGAAATCCCATCGTCTCCAGTGGCACTAGGCTTCACTTTATAGAGGCTCTCTATAAGTACATCTGTAGAGATATCTAAGAAGAAGAAGTTTAAGTCTTTGAAGAAGGTAGCAGATCGAAAAGGTGGAGAATGTGAGACTGAGGAGGAGTTTGGTAAAGTAGTAAAAGTTTTGTATTGTAGGGTCAGAGTTTGATTCGCAAGATTGTTCAGGAGATATAAGGTTGAGTATCTCCTAGAAAAATCACGTATTCCCGTGTTTATTCCTATTCTTATAAGAGTTACCATTTTACTGATTACAAGAGTCCCGTATCTTAGTTTGGACCAGGTTCCTAAGTTCCTAAAATATAAACACTGGATATTCTTAAATAATAAAATGTCGGAAAAAAATATGGTGACTTTCTCATACCATATTAAAATACACAAATCATAACTCATATACCTCCATTATAACATATTTGAGTGGTATTTCTGCCCCCAAGTTCCTCCGGGTTTAAAGAATGTCAGCAAATCAAAGGATAAGGCCAATTTTGGAATGTATAGGAACGGGTGGAGGCAGTAAAAAAGCTAGTAGCGCATAAATAAGGATTAACTGTCACTCAAGAAAACAGCTCAGTGAGCCAAAAGCTTCATAGATCTCCCAGCCAGGCAACGAAGCCAACAAAAGTTGAGGTTAATGCGAGTATACTGGAGCTCTCATAACTCTGTTGCAGTGTATCAAGTGTCAACTCAAAATGCCGGAAGTGGCCATCTCTGTTCAGTAAGTTTGGATTTTACCTAAAGAGTGCAAGTGCACTAGCTGAAAAAACTAGTTCTTACTCACGCTGAACCGTGGGGCAAAGAAACGTACCTGGACCAATTGATTTTGATGAGGCAGTTATTATCCGGTTTGAAATTTTCCTTGAATCAAAGCTGTTATGCCGAAAGATAGTATTTATTTTAAATACGTCGCATCGATTCACTCGATACGACCAACCTTATTTCATTAATGGTACAGGTTCAAGACTAAGAATACGACTAATTCCCATGAATTAGAGGCTGCTCTATATATGTAGCGATAGTGTTTATTATTAAAGCGATAGCGTAATCATAGCGATAGTGTCTTCCGTCGCATGAATGAGAGATACTCGATGCATGGGGTAGAGATACTCGATGCATGGGGGAGAGATAGCAATAGCGCTTTCCATCTCAATCCTCCCTTTAGAACGTTTTATGCCTCTAAAATCTAACCTTCCGTTGTTTTAATATAGGATCAGTAGGTTCGATAGAATCTGATGCTACGTGATAACTAACTACATGCGTAGGTATCTCAATTCGAGCTTCAAAGCATTTCAAACACAATTTTGCTGGTATACAATTTTTTACACATTCGCAAAGTCCTATTTTATATGCAGTATAAATGGTTCCTAGGCTTAGTGCAGTATAACTTCCATATTGCAGCCATTCTAGGTTAGTTTCTTCCCAATTCTTTATTCGTCTATCTTTTGCAATATTTGAAAGAATATTTTCAGTTTCGTCCAAACTGAGTCTCGCTTGTCTCAATTCTTCATTGTCGATATGTTTAGGTAACTGTAATAATTTTGCTTTGAGTTTATCTATATCTGTGCTCTCGAAGTTTATATTATACGTTACATTTATCCATTCATTAGTTCTATATTCCGTCTCGGTATTTAATTCTAAAACATCGTGATCGTTGAATATTTTACAATTACTTCCGGTTATAATCGCTGGATAGTCTACATTTATCACTCGGAGGTTATCTTTGCATGTTATGTCTAAAGTTATTTTGTCTAGGGGTAGAATGATGTATCCATTGGTTACTGGAATGAAGGTTTCTGTATGCAATAGATATGGAGATTGATTACATTTTTTTTTTGCGTATCTTTTTAATATGCTGGAATCACACGTTTGTGTATCTATTAATTCAAAGATAGGTTGATTTCGTTTACAAATTTTGTAATTGTCCATCTGTTTGCATTTTTGTATCGTAGTTGAATCTGTTGGTACATAGGAGTCTCGATATTTAATAACATATTCATAATTTGGAAGTATAGACATATCAATATTATAAATCTTTTGAGGGATAGGAATTATGTGTTCGAGAGATCCTTCGTCTTCTCCGAGGACTGGGATATGGATAACGTATGTGAATGAACCTCTTGTAATAGCAACTTTTATTTCGCTAATATCCAAGATGTGTTGATAGTTTTCTTCATTGTTGTCAAACTGATATCGAGTATGGTGAGAATATTCAAAATCTTGGATTTTTTATTTTAACATCGCTGGCGTGAGTATTTGTGGATGGGCCGGTATTCCATGTTTTCATCGGCTATGGCATTAATTGCTGTGTCCATATCTTCGGTTGTCTCATCGATCATTATTGCTGCCATAAATAACTTGGAGTATATGTAAGTATCTTTGGTGACTTTATTCAGGTGGGTACTAATATTTTTCGCGAAATCTCTGTCTTCGATTTCCTGAGCTTGATTTGTTTTAAAGTTCGTTAAGGATGAATCCAATATCATTTTGATTATTATAGTATGGTTTGACATAATGTTGGCTAACTGTCTGTTGTCATTATATATTTTAATAAACTCGTTATTAATCTCCGTTAGATCTGCGTTGGACAGGGTTCCAAAAAAAGTTTCAGAAATATCTCCTATGAAATTTACTAGTCCTCGTTTGAAACGTTGTTTTTCCTAATATTTTTCTCAGAATACTTTCTTTTTTAATAATCGCATAGATCTGTTTTCTAGCATCTTAATTCCATTCTGTGGTGTACAGGTTTTACTACATGCTAAGTTTATTAGGCTGATTGTTTTGCTGATTGCGTTAACCCGTTCTTCAGTCGATGTCATGTTTATCCCTATTATTAATTTCCAAGATTCGTGGTAGAGGTTTATTTTCGAAACTTCCTCTATGTAGACGTTTCCACCTATTAGTGTCACGGTGAAATTTGCTTTAGTCACTACTACTAGGAGTAGAAGCGGGATCAGGGCTCTCATCTAAAACATACGGCATCGTGTTATCTATGTGAATTCTAATCTCCTTTTCTTCTATCCTAATTTCAATGTTATCGTTGTCTATTATTTTTGTCATTTCAAATAGGCCCTTTCAGCTAGGATCTATTTTGTTCCTTTTAGAGTTAATTAATACCTTAAAATGCTGTCCTGTTTTATGAATTGGATGTTTTTCAACTGTACTGTCATCCAGTCGCTTCTTTGTTTTTTCAGCTTCAACTTCAATCCTTTCTCTAGCTTTCTTGATATTTTCATCGTGTTTTCTTTTCCATTTCCTGATTATATCTTTTGTCGTTCAATTCGGAATGTTGGGGATTGTTGAAGGTCAATTGGGTTCTTGACCAAAAGTTAATTCATAAGGTGAGAATCCTGTGGTTTCGTTCCACATAGTATAATAACAAAGTTTATGTACTTTAGATTTTCATCCCATTCTTTTAGGTTTTCGTTGCATGCAGATTTAATTGAATTTTTTAACGTAGAATGCATGCGCTATATATTTTTCGGATATAGTTTTCGGAGCGCCGAAGATATAGATATAATGTTAAATTAAATTTTCTATTATTGTTCCAGAATCAGTTTCTTCCATTGGCATTAACATTGTATACCTGGTCAATCTATCTTGGAGACTAAGCACAAATTTATTTCCATCCTGTGTTACGGGCCGTGATCCATAAATGTCCAATGCAATTTCATCATTAGGTTCCAGCGGTATTTCTGGAAGGATACTTCCTGCTTGCTTTTTGATTCGAGTTGTTTTTTCAAGTTGACAAATGGGGCATTTCTTTACGTATTTTATTACATCTTTGTCGATTCTCGCCCAGTGTCCGAGTTTACGTGCTTTGTCAAGAGTTTTGTGTTTTCCCAGGTGTCCGTTGTGTGATTCCTTAATAATGCTTTTTCTTTCTTCTTTTGTTAACTCTCTTTTATCGGAAAAACCAAGGTGAAAGTTAAAATCGGGGTGAATTGAGGAGATGTATTCCATCATTTCTAAATATTCATCATATTTATCATAGCATTTTGTTAAAATTTCTTGTTTCTTCAGCGTTATTCGTTGGTCGCGTGGTAGAATTTTATCTCGGGTAATTACAGGAGTGTCGGTTATTTCTATATCAGGTGATGCATTTCCTGAATTTATTGGAAATAATCTTGAGAGACAATCCGCAACTTTGTTCTCTTTGCCTTTCACATATTCGATCTCATATTTGTATCCTTCCATCCTTGAACGCCAACGTAGCAAGCGGGAACTGGGGTCTTTAACGTTGTGCAACCAAACAAGTGCCTTGTGATCTGTTTGGATTTTGAATACATTTCCCAAAAGATATTGTCTCAATCTTTTCATAGCCTAAACGATTGCTAGCAATTCTTTTTCTGAGGTAGTATAATTTTCCTCCGCTTTATTTAATGTTCGAGAGATGAACAAACACGGGTGTCCGTTTTTGGAGAGAACTGCACCTAAACCATGATTTGAAGCATCGGTGGTTGAGGTGGATTGTTCTTTAAAATTTGGGAATCTCAAAACAGGTGACGTTGTTAACGCATGTCTTAAATCGTCAAAAGCTTTTTCACAATCAGTTGTCCAGTTGAATGTAGTTTCTTTCTGTGTGATTTGAGTGAGTGGTCTAGCGATGGTTGAAAACTTTTTAATAAATTTCCTATAATATCCAGCTTAACCTATTAAGCTTTGAACATCTTTTACATTTTTAAAATTTTTTATTGCTTCTATCTTTGCGGGATCTGGTTTAACACCCTATGCGGTTATTAAGTGACCAAGATACTCTAATTCTGGCCTTAAATATTCGCATTTCGTTGGTTCCAATCGTAGTCCTAAATTTTTGACTCTTTCTGGGACAAGTTGTAAATTCTTATCATGCTCTTGTAATGTATTTCTAAATATAACGATGTTATCTAAGTAGGTAAAACAGCTTTTTCCTTTTAGGCCTCTGAACGCGTTGTCCATTAGTCTTTGGAATGTTGCGGGAGCATTTTTTAATCCAAATGACAATCTATTATATTCAAAATGTCCCTGGGCTGTTGAAAAGGCTGTATATTTTTCACTTTCCTCTTTCATCGGAATTGGATGAAAACCAGCGCTCATATCGAATGCTGAAAAGAATCGTGCTTGCCCTAATTGATCTAAGATGCCGTCAATAATTGGTAGTGGATAAGCGTCTAGATCCGTTTTATTTATCTGTCGGTAGGCAGAACCTTTCGCAGTTTGTTCCCTTTTTGGGAACGACCCAAAGTGGTGAATTAAAAGGAGACTGTGATGGTCTAATAATGTTTTTATCTAAAAGGTTTTTCGTTTCTTCGAGAGAGGATTTCCTGTGTCTTTCAAACAGTTTATGAGAACGTAGATAGATTATTTTTCCAGAGTTCAAGATAATCCCAAGTTCGGTTAAATTTGTACACGGGAGTGGTTCATGTGGTAGGGAAAATATTTCCTGATAAATAGTTATTAGTTTTTTTATTTCTTCTTTAACCTTTGGTTTGAGATGATCAATTTTGGAATTCTCCAACACCTTTTATTCGTTGAAAATTTCCGCTTGCGTGATACCGTGGTTCACTTGTTTTGAAAATAACTGGTCGAGAACGAGCTGTCATTATTCTGTCGAAATTAACTGCGCTTGAAATCTCAACCGGCTTGCGCTAGTAGTTCAGATATGGTGTGTTTAGTTCCTGGTTTCGTATCGCGTAAAGTCCATCGGGAATCGCGTCGTGATTTTCAATCCATTTATCCTGATCTTTTATTTTTATTTTTATTCTACAAATTGTTGCGGTACAAATTGTTACCTTGCACGTGAGTTCCTTCTTTTATCAACGGGGTTTTCTTGTTCTCTACGACCAAATATTCTGGAGTAATTAAATAACGGTCAAATTTAATGAGGAATGGTTGTCCGATTATTCCTTCTTCTATGCTTGGAAAGTCGGGCTGTTCAATGTGAAAAAGATGTATTTTGTTGAAGTAATTCAAATGACATGCTTCAGTTGACAAATGTTCTTCGTTTCCCATTAGAAATTTTTTGTTAAACTTAAACTTTGGTATGTCAGGTATCAGGTGCTCTTTTATTATGTTCATTGCCGCGCCTGTGTCTAGTAATAATTTATATTTTCTTCCCAGTCGTGTTTCTCGAATGGCTCACAATTCTCCGCATATTGCAGAGATTCGGTTGAATCTTGAAAATGTTTTGTTTCGCCCATTCGTCCTGCGTCATTTCTTCTGCGTGTATCTCTTCCTGTTGGGGCATATCTGAAATATCCATTTCCTCTTGTATCTGGTGGACTTGCCGTGGTCGTTTTTGATATTGGCCGTTGTGAGAACCCTGTGGTTTCATTTGACACTGTCATGCAAAGTCTGTTTCTATTTCCGCGGGTAAACCCGTTTTTTGCCTAATTTAAAATTTTCTTGTTGCCTTCTCTTGCTCTCCTCCATTAAAATCGCGGTGTTTCCTGTATTGGTGTTCATTGCAATTGTTGACGATTGTAATTGGGAAAGGATTTGATTTATTGATTCTGAAAGGTTGGAAAGGGTATCTTTATTGGAACTTGTCGTTTTCGAAACTTCTGATTCACTGTTGCTAACAGTATCTATATCATACAAAATCTTTGGATTTCTATAATCCCTGAATTTCTAAGTTTCTGTTCAATACAATGCAATGCGGTAGATCGTGCTACAACAATCAACCGATTACAAGGTAATTTTTCAATTTTGTTGAGGCATGGTAGGGCTCGCGAGTACGCGGAGTATACCACACCCAAATCTCAGATTTCTGCCTCGCCGATCAGTAAACTAAATTTGGTTTTCTGTTCGTCTCCTTCCTCAGACAGCAAAGAGGACTAACACTTATTGAGATTTGTTTTACGATTTGTACCTAACCATAAAACTATAAAAACTCACAGTGATTCCGTTCTTTTCGAAATAGTCGAGATGAAGTCCGTGGAGCTGCAGTGACGGCTATCTGGATTGTGAATCGGCTCTGCTGACGTATCTGCTGGCTGCTTCTGTAGTTGACAGTTTTGAGTTTTATGAAATAATTGCTCTACGCAGTATAGGACCAACTTAGTTCAGTCTCTAATTTCAGCAAATATTTATTACTTCTCGAGTACGAAGTTCTGTGGATACTCCGGAGTTTAATTCTTTGCTTTCTTTTATTTTGATGCCGTAGAATCCAAGTACGTCTCAGAGATTGCTCTATTTTGATCTAATAATCCGTGGAGTTACTATTCCTGATCGTTTA
>WSXT02101574.1:0-11432 GCA_011762715.2 Neuroterus valhalla
GGCGATATGACAAGCTAAGCGTAGAGGGCAGTACTGAGTTTGGAGACATGACTTTTGTGCAGGCGTCAGGACAACGGTGCGCAATTGTTTTGGTTACGAAATGTACGATGTAATAAGAATGCGGAAGTGTTTGAAATAACCTAGTAATATAATTATTAGTAAAAAAAAATAGAAAAATGGATTACAATGTTAAGTATAATGTGAGAACGAAATGAAATGCCTATGTTTCAGTTTAAAGCTGCAGTTAACGATTAGGTTTTTGTTACAAGAAACTGTGGTAGGTAAAATCGTCTTTTGAGGTTAGATCATTATGCCGGTGACGAGTGTGATAGATCTATCCACGAAGTACTGCAAGGAGACCGCACGCCCCGTGTCGGCAATGTTGAAAAAGAGCCCACAATCGCGATACACCGTTTTTTAATTTTCATCTCTTCCCAGATGGAAGCGCTACGTACGGGAACTGTAAGAACGACGTGATAACGTGAGAAAAATGTTCGAATTCCAAATGTTCTACACATACACTGACACATACTTTGTGCGTGACACCAACTGACACTAGCCATAACCTCGACTCTCTGTTTGACACTTCCTAGCAGACGATAATTTGTGATTATATATTTCCACTGAAGGGGCGCTTCTATCTGGGAAGGGATGAAAATCCGAAACAGACAATCGCAAACTGGAGCCAGGCGAAATGTATGGCGTGTGGTCTCCTTGCAGTACTTCGTGGATCTATCTTTTCCTCTGGGTTGAGCGCTTATGCTAAACGGAATCAATGTGAAATTACAATGTTTATTTTTAATATGACATGGTAAATGGACTACAAGAACCACAAACTGTGTGACAAAGATGGTAAATCTGAGAGTCGAGGGAGAAAAGCGATTTGACAGATCGTGGTTTAGAGGTCAGGGACTCTTGTTATGATTTTATACTTGTGGCAAAGAAAGCACGAAAAAAATCTTGAGTGGAAATAATGAAAAAAATTGTCTTTTCTCTTAATATTTATTTCATATAATAAAAAAAATGTATCTGAATGAATACCTTTGGTGTAATAATCCTCTGTGGTAAAGTGTGTCGACCACAACCGCGACGCTGAACTCGGACAGAAACTTTCCCGTTTAATGGCTATTATCCACTTTTTCCTCAGATTTGTATCATTGGAAAACCAATGTTCGTCTTTATTCTTACACCAAAATGTCACACGCATACCTGGCATTTCGAAATGAATGCTTTAAACTTGATTCAAAATAAACGTCAACACTGTGGAAATATGTGTATAGCAGACGACGCCGCCGTCTGTTATGTCTCCACGCTCCCTAGCGATCCTAGCGGCCGCAAGTGTCAGTCGCCGTCCCCATATGTTTCGAGGATTTGATTAGTTAAATAGGTCGGTGCAGTAGATTTCTTGATTTTTATGGAGAACAGTCTTCTGTCATAGCTGATCAGCGTATCAATAACACGATCCAAAATGATTGATATTAGTGTCCAATCAATGAATCAACTTTCGTGGAACATGAAATAATGGTTTTTTCTGAATTAAAAAATTAATAGTAACAATTGTATTGTTATAATTGCGTACACATTGAAACCGTTCAAAGAACTTCCTACAGCAAGATAATAATGCTGTCCTCCAGGATCAGCCACACATTTTACGGAAAAATGAGTTAAGATTTATTCAAAAGCCTTGTTGAATCGTACATCATCAAGTTTGCTTCCAATTTTTGAAATTATATCTTTGACCAATTATATTATCACACCCAGAAATGTATTTCATTTCATGATGATAACCAAATGGTTAGATATGGAGCCTCTAGTCAGAGTGACTATGAATGAAAATCGATGAAGGCATATCCGATGAAAGCATGGTCTTGGTCTCAATCGTGTAATCTCTATTTTATAAAAAAAAATTATGGCTTTACTGTTACCAACAACCATTTAATCAATATTTTCACATTTTGTGTATATTATAAAAGGTTTTTACAATAGTGAATCGAAAAGTGTGCTAGACAGTTTTTGAAACACCATCAGCTGCATCATGCTTTATATGTGGAACAAACCCTTTAGTTATAAATGATAAAAAAAATGTTCAGAAGAGACCTGTGCAGCCAGAACATAACAAATTTCGAATTCCTTCACTATACGCACGTATACGCTTCATGGAGTGTCATCTTCTTGTAGCGTATCGTGAAGATTTCAAGAGAAACTGAATGATTCTACGGGATAAAGGAAATAAGCTGATGGCTGAAGGGATAAAGGCTATTTGAGAAAAATTCAAAAAAGAAATTGGGTTCATTGTCGATCGTCCAAAACAAGGCAGTGGCACATCCAATGATGGGAACATGTCGCGCGGATTCTTTCAACATCCAGAGCTGACAGCACAAATCGGAGGCATCATGCTTCAGCTTGATTATTATAAGTTTGAGTATCGTACTTCAGGTTTTGAATTGTGGAAAGGATGACCATAATCACTGACAGGTCCGGTTTCCAATGTACGCCATGGTCTTCAGATATGGATGGTGTGTTAATTGCAGTACTTGAAACGAGGGCCCTCTATTCGGTGGGTATATGCAAGCGGATATCTCGGTTTCAAGAAGAGAACATACACGTATTCATGACCTACACTCGGCACGCGTGTGTGACGTCATCCACTATCCACGATATAATGCAAATCGGTGGTCCTCAAATATACCAGGTGAAATTATAGTCTGCTTTGCTGCATTCAGGCTACCTGCATGTATATAGTTCTGATCTTATATTACAAGATGCAAATAACGCACCTTGCAAAGTCTATACAGACTATGGCGTATGATCGATAATACGGTCAAAAATTCCATACCCCAATTGTCTGGGACTCAGAACTCCCTATTGGGTAGCATGAAGACCACCTAGCGTACTTTCCGTTGCAGGTAGCTGATACCCTAAAACGGTTGTCCCATTTACACTTTGTTTTCACTGTGTTCTAACTGACGATACTTACCGAAAACCAAAGGAACATCCCACCAAAAGAATAGCCAACAGAAAAAAACCATCCTAAGAGACTTCAAGCTTAACAAAAGATTTATCCTAATTGATACCTAATAATTCCATCTCTTCAAGACTTAAAGGACTTCCGAAAATCCACAAAAACAACGTTCCACTCAGACCTATCATTGGCGCGATAAACTCACCAAATTACAACCTAGCACGCTTTCTCATCAGAGAAGTGAATCCTTTTACAGGAAACTCTATCACCCGCTTCCAAAATTCTTTTGACTTTATCAAAAAGATTCAATAGGTTTACATTTAACCCTAGACATCCCCGTGAGTTTCGACGTAGTATCTCATTTTACGAAAAAATCAATCCTAAGTAAAATCGATATCATCAAATCCTTCGCAAACTTTCCCTCTGATCTCACTCCTTTTAATAAACACTACCTGCACAATACGAACATCTCTTTTAATAACCGTTTCTACCAATAACACACCTTAGGAGCAGCAATGGAATCTAAGGTCACACTTGAATTTTGATGCCGTTACGTTGACGACACTGTTCTCATCTGGAGATATTGACTGGACGAACTACACAAGTTTTCCGATTTTATCAACCTGTTAAGTCCTTATATCCAGTTCATCACTGCTAAGAACTAAAATTTCTTCACCTTTAACTGGTTTGAAAACTTTTGCTCACTATGACGATAATTTTCATGTTAGTGAACCAATAGGAGAGGTCAACCCATGTTGGTTGCGTTCCATATTATTGGAGTAATCATGCAAAGTATCCTATTTCTCGAGGACTGACCAACCACAGAAATGTCAAATCCCACATCCAAGACGAATCCTCGATTTTTTTCCTTCTTTTGAAGTTTTTCCGATGAAGATTTACCTGATCTATAGAAGAGACTGCAGAATCCGTGATAATAATATAGGCCTATCCCAACATGCGTGGTCATTTGATCATCATTTTGATTTGGATTTCAAAAACATTGGGATTTGTGCAACAATTTATCACCTATGAGAGGAAAACTATAGAGTCCATTTTTATCGGAAAGTACTTACAATATCTTGTTGTTCAATTTACAAACTGGAAGAATGCATATTAATGGCGTCTATTTTTGATTGCTAAACTGATTCGTTTCTTCAACCATGAACTTTCGACGCGTGCTAAGATTCTAAATGTATGACTCGAAGTCTAATAAAAAAAAGTTTAGTTGATATCATATTAACCTTCTCTGTACATCTATCAGCCTGATCAATCTTTAGTTCCTTAATCAAGGATATAATGTCTTCGATATCAATTCTTCATCTGCCATTACGACCCGGTTGTCCAATATATCATCTTACGTATCGCCTTCGTTATGCTTTATGGCCATACCTCCAAACGATTCCCAAAAGAGAACACTCATACTGTCTTTCACTTTCTCCGAATCCCATACCATTACATCATGAACATTCTTAATTCTAACTTTTCTAGTACTAGCACTTTCTTTCCTTATATTCTCAACCCATTTCCAGATTGATGTTTCATGTTCTTCAAAATCTTTTTGGATTTTTGAATCTTTTCCCTTTTCAGTCTCGTCCTTACTTGCTCTAAGTAGTATTATTGCTTCCCTGTCTTTGTTCCTATAATTATTTCATAGCCTAGTCATTATAAATATAGATAGAGAAGCTAGATTTTCAACATTTTGACTGACATTTTTAGAAACATGAATGGAAGAAAGCCTTGCGGAATGCCGGGAAGAATGCAAGATCGTCAATAGTGGCAATTTACAACTCAACGGGAGTTTCGCGTAGACGAGTGCCAATGGCGATGGGGGAGATGTGTGGATTGAGTTATAGCCTTGCCGGTAGTCGATCCCCAGGGGCTCTTGTAAGGCATCCTTAGGCCGTATAAGCAAACTAGTTAATAAATTAATATATCACAGTGTATCTTTGGCTCACGGCTACAAAGTGCCCCCGTGAAAATGCTCAACAAGAATTTGCAGGGACGCAGAGTAGGAAAACTGCTTTTTTTGTGCTGAATAGGCAGGGTCGACTTTAGTAAAAGTGTGCCCCTAGGTTATTGGACTTCTTCCTTCCATTTTTGCTCCAATAAGAAGAGTAATGAATTGAATTTATTTTATTTAATCACACTGGTTTTTCCTAACAGATTCTGATTTTAGAGGTAGTGTCTCACAATACCAAGATTTCCGTTATGGAATTTTTCATCAGGCAAGATAATAGCAGATTCAATCAAGTTTTTAATGATAGCAAATTTTTGTTGTAAGAAGTGTTCCACAACATAGTTGAGTAATCGACCCGAGGTTGGTTGATAATCATAAGCTAGCTTGTTAGTCTGCTTGTTCGTTTCCTCCGATGTTTTGGTGGGAAGGAATCCAAATTGCTGTAAACTTCTTCTCATAATGTAGGCAGTCATTGTAAGTTTGTCGAGTCTTTTAGTTCCTGCTGTCATATGAGTCGCTTTTTTGAATGGCTAGAAACTGCATACAGAGTCACTGAAGGTTACGAAATCGTTACTGGTTGACTTATTTCATAGTTTATATATAGTGGAATAAAGCTGAATAAATTGAGCAACCTGTTCCTGTTTCCGTTCTTGATCCGTTGGTGAAGATATGCGTGATATCTTTGTATTTTTCTTCTATTCCCTCGTAAAGTTGATTCTTTTGATTTCCTGGGATACCATTTTTCGTTATTTTTGATATTTCGTAGATGAGGGTTTATATTCCTTCGGTTGGTGAAAAGGAATCGTAACATATTTTATTATCTGGATATACAGCTAGTGCGACGACGTGTATCAGGAAGAGTTCCATTCTTTGTTGGCTTAAGGTCAGTTTCGCGATTTCATGTTTTTCTCTCTTAATAGGGCCAGTATGGAAAGCTCCACAACAAATTTCCATGCCTAAGTTATAAATAGGGTCAAAGTAGGTTAGGGGTTCCAATTTTGGTGATTTTAAGGGGACTGATCCATAACCAAGTGTTGCCCTGCGCATAGCTTTATAAGTGAGAAGTTGTACATTGGATGATGAATGATTGATGTGATGATTGAGTTGAAGATTAAGTAATTCTTTGGGTACTTTCATGCGTGTGAATATGTTGTATCCCATTTCAGATTGCGAGAATTTATAACCAGTTCCGAGGGATAAAATCCATAATTTATTGAAGACCGTTTAAAGAGTTGGTATAATTGACTTGAGGTTCTTGCCTCTACAATAGATGGTTAGTCTTCGGCAAAGATAGATGAGTTGACTTGTTTTTCTGTTACTTGTATAACATGGTTGATTACGACTAGAAATAGTCAAGTCCTCATCACTGAGCCTTTAGGGATCCCGTTTTCTAGAATGAATCTTTGGAATAACCACCTTTGACCCAAAATGGAATGTGTCTCTGATCAGAATAAGTTTTCAATGAAGCCTCATGAGTTCCTATAAGTACTACTACAAGTCTAAGTGTTCATTTCGCCTGCATTTCAGCTGATATCTGCTGGTGATATGTTTCGAGAAATAGCTTGAGGAACACAGGTCCGGAACATCAACCCTTACATTCTCCTATTCCGGATTTCAGTTCTTCTTTAGTGGGATGAAAATTTTTGTCTAAATTATTAATGTTGTCGTCTCCGACAGATTGATTTCAAAGGGTTTCAAGTCTTCTGCGCCCCTGAATATCCTGAAATTGGAGGAATATTTCCATCGTGTTTTTTGGAACCAGTCAATCTTGCGGTTGTCTTTAATCCTATAGCTTTCTTGACTTTATTCCAGATGTCAGCTGTTAAGACTTGGTTATTTAATTGTGGTAGATATTCCATACGGAATTCTGTTAGAAGACTATTGTTTGGGTTTATCTGCTTTCCTTATATATTGAGGTCAGGCTGTAGGCTTAGACTGACTCAATGGTGGGTAGAAGAATTACAGGTTGTGGACAAGCACTTATTCATTAAGGTAAAGATACCAGCAAGCACCATGGTCTCTGAGCTCGACCGGGCCTTTTCGTCAGAGGACGACGGCGCACAGTGGTTCAAAATTCCAAAAAGCTGACCATAAATCAGAATCTGGATATTTCACTTTCTTCGAGTACCCATATAAGGTTTTTGGGCTCGCTGATTTCGAAAATAAAGTAAAGAATTAAAAATTTAAAATTTCGGACATGTTTCTAAAATTTTATATTTTCTATTTCTATTCCTTTTTTTAATTTTCTTTATTTTCTATTTCTTAACTTCGAAACGAGTATTAAGGGGTTTTTGGGGGTCCACGGATTTGGGTCCGCCATTATAAATGTCGGATTTTTGACTCCATTTTCGGAATCAGCGACCCCAAAAACCTTACATGGATACTTGAACGAAGTGAAATATCGAGATTCTGATCTATTGCCAGCTTTTTGGGATTTTTAACCACTATGCGCTGTATAACGGGCATTTATGAACGTAACTGTACGTTTCATAAAAAAAATTCCCCGAGCTAAAACCGGCAACTTCTGGCAGCTCAAATTTTGATATGTTCTGCAGAAGTTCGTTATTCAGTATTTAGATAGAAAAACAGAGCCCGATCTATCAAGACTTTTTTCTAAACTCTGTTTTTATCACCGTAAGCTTATCATCAACATTTGAAAACTGCAGTCAATTGTTTAAACATATTTCATATTTATCTTTGTCAAGCACTTTGATAGTTTATGAAGCTGTAAGTACTCACATTTGCGAGAACAATCCATGTTGTGGCATTCAAATTGGTCTCTCTATTCAAAAACTGTGCACTTTTGAAAACCTGGTTTTTACTTGTCGCGATGTGTTTGACATGTTCGACGCGTTTAACGTCTATAAAACAGAGGCTGAAGTTGGTTCTAGCAACATGTGTTCTTAAATATCAATCTTTAACGACGCCAGGGGTACCACTACTGAAACTAGACTTTTCAAATAGCGAAAAAAAAATTTCTATTATGGACAACTTTTCATGTTTTTTCACCACTGTGCGGCGTTTCAATCGCTGGGGTTTTGTTTGTAGTACGGGGTTGTCCATGTGAACAGCTTAGGGACTTGAGGAAGAGTGAGTTCCGGTCCTAATATGCGCTTCATCTATTGCCGACTGGAAACCGCTTCTTATGGGTGGTAAGTGAGAAGGTTTACTCGGAGTGATCCGCATTTGCCGCTGGCAGGAAATTCATCAGCGACAATCCCATCATCGTAGGTGCTGGATGAGTCATGCGCGTTTGGCTCGTGCTTGTCAGATGACAAGTGAAGGATTCCAGAAATCATAAGATTTACGTTTTTCAATACAATCAGAATGGGCAGAGGGGAGTCTGATAACCCAGGGGTGCCACATTACTTAAGCCCCTTTTAAAAGTTTATGAAATGAAATCGAAGGAAAAATCGTCATTGAATGAGGAGGCGTATTCTCATTTGTGACTTCATCCTAGGGGGTTTGAGATTTGAGTGATATGTGACGAAGAAGAAAAGGGGTGAAAAAAGTGTTCCGAGTGACTTAGTTTTTGAACAGTACAGGCCCCAGATGCATCGGGGCCGGCGATTCTCACCTTCCAGGTAGCCAGCCATCCTCCTTAATAAGATTAAGACGTTTGAATCGGACGCTCGAATAGTTTCCGTTCCCCAGGAAGGTTAAACACATTATACAAAAGCAAAGCCTCTTGCAATTATCGTGCTGAAAGAGTCTCAACGATCTTGTCTTGATTCTCATTTTAATTTATTCGACGAGGTTTTAATCCCGGCCCTGATTCATTTGAATTCCGTTCAGGTAAGTTTGTACACACGCAGTTTATACGAGTCGAAATTAATTACACGGATATTTATTCGAGGAGCGATTCATTTCTTAAGGAGGCGAAATTCAATTCACGATCGCTTTTCTAAAGAGTGGCTTCATTTTTGGGTGGTCGCCGAATTTTTTAATTACTTCCTGCTGATGAGAAATATCTGTCTAAAATTATTTAATTGATACGAAGGCTTTAAAAAGAGAAACTCATGTTTCCTTCAGTGATCTGAACGAGATTAGGAATTTTTTATTAAACTTTTGTCTGCGTGTTCCCCGCGTGTTTAGTTTATGATGTTAGAGGATAAATCTATTTGCATTCAATCATTTTTAACCAAAAAGATGAATTTTTATATTTAAAATGACGTATTCTTAGGAGAAAATTTAATTCCGAAGAATTCTAAGATTGAATTTTGGAGGATTCTGAATATAACATACAAACAACTCTAACCTATAAAAATTCAATCAGGTTTTAACAACAACGAGTGCGAAATTTTATCAAATTTCGTTTCATCAATTTCATGATCTCTGTATTAATGCGTCCGAAATTTGTGACGCTGCATTTTAATGAAAAGACACAATCAATTACTTTAAGGATTTCATTGAGTTGACAATTTGGGATTTAATAAGTTATAAAATATAATGACCTCATGTTATTGACAAACTCCAGAAGCTGTACGGTTTTATTATGGGTTCATTTAGTTTAGTCCCATTTTATTACGAATTTATTCCGCCTGTTTTTCCATTTTACTATTTTACGTAAGTGGCTGCAATTGGACCATCCTGAAGGAACTTGTTCCATTCTGAAGAATCCTTTACTATCCTGAATCACCCTCATTCAAAGAGCGACTTCAAGAAACAATACGGACGCATATTGTCCATTGGAGTAACTCAACCAATGCCTCATTTTGGAAAATTTCGTTTGAATATTGTCTCTAAACCCTATTTTTCCGGTCTTTGGAAACTAGACGTAAGTTTCTTGATTAAATTTCCGAAGAATAACTTTATATGACACGGAGTTAAGTCACAAAATAGGGGAAGTGCAAGGTAGGGCAAAACTTGGAAGGGTGTCAAGAGAAGGCTCTTCCTTCTCTATCCCTGCTCTGATTCATACACTTTTCTCCTTTCAGCCTTTCTCATTCGTTCGCGCGTGCTCTCCTCCCCCTCCTTAATCCAATCGCATTCCTCCTCCCCTTCTCCCCCCCCCTCTCTACCGCCTCTCTCTTTCTCTCTTCATCGCTCTTACCCGCCACTGCTGTTTTGTTTCTCTCCATCCTACGTCACAATGTTACAACTTCTGCCGGGCGCCCCACGACGGCTCACGTTTTTCCAAAACCTAGTCTTGTTGAATTTCTCCAAAGTTTTGTGCGAATTCATGATGATTTTTGCCTAAGGCAGTTGCGCCGAAATGGGACCCTACTTACGGATTGTCTAAAATTTCCAGAATATATAGAAAATATTGTGGCTTAACGATGCATACCCTATACAGCAGATTTGACTATTTCGAAAGTCAAATACGATAATTATGTTGAGTACTTTTTGTATGTTGATTTTATTTTTAAAAATATTAATTATTGGCCGTTTAGTAAGAAAGATATAAGGCTGCAAAGAATAATATTTCTGTTCTCGCGTGGCACATAAAGTAGGATTAGGCAGTATTATCGTTGCCTTAGGAACTGTTACAGGGAATGTGTGTATTTGTAGAGTACGCTTCTATGCGAGTGTACAAACTCAGATAAAATTGTTCACTAATCGTGAGGAGATAAATTGTCAATTCTTACATCTATCTGAGCGTAATATGTTTAGGAAGACTGTCGCGAGACAACTACCTTATAGCTTCCTCCACGATTGAAAATAAAAATGTAACTACTAACAATTGGAGTTTTGATTTGGTTCAACTCATTATGATTATTTTTTTTCAATAAGAAGAATAACAAAAGAATCACGGTCTCTTTCATTATCTGGATGTACATTTTAATGTATTCGGTGTATTCATAAACAAAATTCAACGATAATACGGCATTCTTCCTTTTGTTCTTGCGTTCAAATCTCACTTGATAAGTGCAATCCAATCGCGTGAGGCTCCCCTCCGACACCATCGATGACGATATTGCCGCTAATGAATTTCTCGCTAGAAGCGGATGCGGACCAATCCAGCGCAACTCCTTCCATGAACCGCGCGTGAGATACGCTCCCTAGTCGGATATAAATAGAGCGCATCTCGAGATCATTCCCAAATCACATGCACCACGCCCGCTCATGTTAAGCAATAGGGTTGTTTCCAAAGTCAGATATTGCTTTTCCGATAAATGGATATTAAAGTTCATGAAACTCTAATTTTATAAGTGTCCATGAAATATTCTTTGCTTATTATATAATATTTTTAATTTAATGTTGGAATTTGAATTTTGTATAACGAAGTTGATTGGATGACCCAACTGACGTCAAATGGGTCGGATTTTCGACCTATCACGAGTTGGGTGTCAGTGATTCTCAGATATTTTTTTCTGTGTCCATATTTCTGGGGAGTAGAAGGAATGCGAAAAATAAATGAAAAATTAGAAAATAAGAGAAATAGACTAAGATTCCCTGGGTGCTTATCCCCTCAGCTTAGCACAGTGTTTATACTTTACCATGATGACATAACCTCACTTTATAACTTGAGATTTGAATCATTTTAGGCATTGTACAACCACTTTTAAACTT
>WSXT02101585.1:0-11432 GCA_011762715.2 Neuroterus valhalla
CTAATGTTCTATGATCCCCTTTCCCCAAGTCCCCAACAAACCACTGCTTGCTGCCATCCCGAAAAACGGGAGAAATATCCACAGCCTTATTGTTTTGTTGTTTGCTTTTATACAACACCCAGATTTAGACTGTCACTACACTCATACAAAAAAAAATTGAGGCGCATGATTATCGTTGATATATCAAGACTTCTTCAATGTATCGTTTAATTGTCTCGATTTTATCAATATTTCTTTAGATTATTATCATGACTTTTGAAAACGCAGCATTTAGTTAACAACTTGTCAAGCGTTCAGACATGATCCGTTAGATGAGCGAAGGATAGTGAAGATAATAGAAATAAATAAATAAGAAATAAATTTTTTCACTTAGTGGTGAATCGTTTTTGAGTGTTCTCTTTTTTGTTTGTAAATGCAGAGTAGTTCCAGAATTTGTGAAATTGGAATAGAAGGAAATAATAATTTACCAAACATTCATGAAACGAATTCTAGTCAAAATTTGAATATAAACGAGAATAAAATGTTTTGGGATAAGTAGAATTACACCTTTGACACTTGGTTTTTCCCAATTCTTGCTTTTTCAATATTCTCCGAAGAATAAATGAGACAAAAAGGAACTTTTTTCTGAATTTTTCCAGGACCGTGACTTTTTTTACATATTTTACATCTTCTATTCCTATCTTTAAAAAAGTTCACTTTTTTCAAGAAAATACCCTGCATAAAAATTATTATTTTTTAGCCTTACAGATTTGTTCCGCTTTAAAGCATATATCATATATTAATTTAAAGTAGGTTCTTGACATATTTAATAATTTATGGAACAGCTGGGGACTGTGACAGGAGAAGTGTGTCCAGGACCACTGCCACTACACACACGCGTCGCCCTGCCAGGTTTGGTTGGCAGACACTTATAATAATAATCTGGATAATCGGCTTCCATTGACTGACATTCCATATGTCATGTTTAATCCATAAACTCCATTTGTATTCTTCAATGAAACTCGCCTATTGTAAACGCCAAATTTTGAAGTATCTTCTGCTTGCAAATCTACTGAAAATTTTTTATTTTGAAAATGTAATTCTGAGTGACCACTAGACCGGGAAATGAGAAGGAATTTATTTTTCTTGGAATTAAATTATTTTTCCCAAAACCTGTCCTGATTACAAGAAAAAATCAGAAATATTCGAGCATACTGAAATTATGTTCGGAAACCTCAAAGTGAAAGCTGTTCATATTCAAATTCATTATGTTCAGAGTTTCAAGAGGTCGCCACCTGTAGTTCAAAAATTTGAGAAACTTGAAAATGTATATTCTATATGAAAGTTGAAAGCTGGCATTTTTGTGAAATGTTCACAGTACATAACAATATTTTTAAAAAGCTTTCAATTGTCACTATGAACATTCGAAAATTTTAAGAATTACGGTTTTCACGAATTAGTAATTTGACTTTTTATTTAAAACCAGGATAAACGAAAACTTTGGTATATTTATTATATTTTTCAGTTTATTCTCTTTGTAATCTTCATTTTAATTTGAAACAGGAACTCGCTAAAAGCTTTGAGCGTAATTTAATTCTAAGTGCGAGTTCAGAAATCAGAAGAATTGTCTGACAATCGAGACTGGAATTAAATAAAACGACCAAGGTCGTTACAATAATCTAGCGAGATCAAAACACGATCAAGAAGTTGTGTTGATACGAGAAGTACGTGAAGAATCCTAGGAAAAGGAACATTATTCAAACTATGTACTTTCAGCGTTAATTCATTTTGCTTCCGTAAAATCTGCATATAATAGGGCCCAAATAGTTCTCTCCTTTAACACCTTTATTTTCAATTTTGGCTGTGATTGTCATATTGAATACTATAATTTACCTCCATCTGAAAAGGGTTCTGTGTTTATCTTTAGTGGATATTATCATACGATTCGTTGTAAATTAAATTATAAGTTATACTTTTATTATTTGGCGTTGGAAAGAGATCACTTCGCGCTCTTTCCTGCGAGAGTGTTCGTCTTAAAAGATACATGTATTAATATATAAAAAGTTGTACTGTAATCATAAATTAACAATATTGTGATACACGATAATCGACAGTGTTTAATAAAAATCTTTGTAAATACACCTGCGCCTATCATTACATTCTTTGTTATAAATATGACATTTAAGAATTATTATACATAGCATTGTGCATCGAGTTAAGACCATGTTATACATGAGTAACGTGACCAAAATCATCGATTTTTTTTTCAACAGCTCACGTCTGGAGTCTGGACCAAATAGGAAATAAAATTGAAATTTTGGGAAGTCTCAAACAAAATTTTTCAATAAAATGTTGAATGTTGTATCAAACGTAGTTTATTGTTTCCAAAGGTTTTTCCCAAAATTTCAACTTGATATCTCATTCAGTCCACACGTGAGTTGTTGCAAAATTGTCGGTACGGTAGGAACCGGGTAAGTATGACATGGCCTCAATCGAGAATTTTGAAATCCGTGGACTAAAATCTGTTGAGTTAATGTCTTTTAAAAGTTATTATTCTTTTGTTATCCTACACGCCAGGACACTCGACCAATTTTCTCATAGAGTCCGTCACACGAAACATTGGCCCGTGTCCTGGAACTATGAAATCTGACGTGTTTATTATCAACCAGCGCATTTTTGCTTGCAGCTTTTGTAAGTACTCGGATGCTGATTGTTCCTTCCAGATCGACGGATCCGCGATATCTTCCTGCTTTTCGAAAAGGTCCCCTGAAATTTTTCAATTATTTTGGATTTATTCAAGAATGCAAATCTGATAGATACTTCTTTCTATTCATTATACTTATTTTAACGTCTTTGAATGTTTTTCCAATTTTTTAAATAATAACTTCTTTAAACCTGTTATCGCCACACGTCCGTTGCTTTTGGTGTTGACCAAGACTGTCACGTCTTCTCCAGTATGCCCAGGAGTTGCAGTGACTCTGACTCCTTCGCAAATGTGATAATCTTCTGCCCAATAGTAAAATAAGAATTTATTCTCCACCTGACTTTTAAAAATTATGCAAAAAACCGATGTGTATTTCACATCTTCAACTATTGAGATAATATTTTTATTTATTGCATTTCAATACTAGCTCTGAAATCGATTTTGTTATTTTATTTACTAAAAATTCTACTGAGTTTACCTTTCCTAAGGTCTCTGTAAAATCTTGATTGTCGATGAACGCTGTAACCGACAATGTGTTCTGCATTAGTAAACAAATTATTGTTACCAATGTGATCAGCATGCCCGTGAGTACAAACAACGTATTCAACATCCTCTGGCCGAACGTCGTTCTGGGCCAAAGCTGAAAATTTTCATTCTTTTAATTTTCTACATAGAATATGTATTACTTCCTTGAAGCATTCCAAAGTTCGTAAATACCTAATATCTAACAACAGGGTGGCGACTTGACCGGGGAATGACCGGGAATTTACTTGACTCAACCTAGACCATCAAAAATTCTACCGAAAAAATACGACAAATGACCGCTTTCTTTTTATGAGTCAAAAAAAGATCTTATCATTTGACATAAAGAATGTAACATTCCTCTAATCTGATTCTCAAAATATTTAAGTATATCTATACGTCATGAGAAGAAGAATTTAAATTTTTTCCCATTATAAGAAAAACGTTTTACAAATTTGTTGCTCTGTGAGATTTTTTTAGCTGACTCAAATTTGATAATCGAATTGATGATAGCCCAAACCTACATCATCATTTTTCCAAAAAATGTATTTATCACGTTTTATTTGCTTTTCCTCATTTATCTGACTTGGGACAGGGATTTACATTTTTTTTTTTACATTTCACGGGGAATGTCCCCTCTTCTTAGATTTAAATAAAGAAAGCACCTAAAGCAGTCTTTAGAGTGGAAGTATTATTCCAAAGAAGGAATATTTCTGAATTATTATAGAAAACTTGTTTACATTGTTCAATGCAAAATCATCCTTTTTTAGTGTGAATTCAAGTATTTAGTTGAACATTAATTTTTGGATTTGAAAATTAAACTATTTTTTTGAGAATGTATGTACTTTGTGGAAAATTGGTCTTTTTTGTAGGAAATTAATCTTTCAGGTTAAAAATTCATCTTCTTACTCCAAATATATATATTCCCGTTGAAGATTTATCATTATACCTGAAAGTTCATCAGTTTGGTAGAAAATCAATTTCTTCAACTGAAAATTCAACTGTTTTTTATTAGTGAAAAATTGATCTTTTCCAGTTCCAAATTAGACAATTCGGCGACGATTTGTCTTTTTGAATTGAACATTCAATTATTTCGTTGAAGCTTTACATATTTTATTGAAAAATCGATTTTTTAATCGCTAATATTCTCCTTCCAAACATTTTTTTTTAAGATTAACTTCGAGATATACAGTTAAACACTTTTTATTTTGGTCGAACATTCATCTAGTTGATACTCTCAATGTTTGGTTTACAATTGATTTTTTGAGCCAAAAATATCGCTATTCCATTTTTCCTTGAAAATCTATATTTTACAAATTCAAATTTCAACCATTTTGTTGAAAAATTTTATTACATTCTCATTCTGAATGAGAAGGTATTGGTTATATGTGAAAATTGCCTTTCGCGGATTTGATGAAATCTCCACGTTTTGAGACCCCCTAAGTCAGAAAAAATGGTTTTTACGAAGGTGTCTGTCTGTCTGTAGTCTGTAATCTGTGTACTCGATAACTTTCGAAAGAATGATCGGATTGGATTGCCCTTTGACACATATCGAGGGACCAAAAAGACAGGTCCAGTTCGTTAACAAGCTATTTTGGATGGAAAATGAAAGAGGGGGAACATTTTGAGCATTTTTTTAACTTCTTTTTTCCAAGACTCAAAAATTGTAAGTACAGCTTTTAATAGAAGGTAAAAAGTGAAACAATTTATCCTTATGATTATTTTTGATAAAAACAAAATTGGCAGAGTTGTGGCATTTTCAAAATTCAAAAATATAAAAGAAAATGATAATTCTCAGCAAAATAACGCAAGATTGAAGAGAAAGTCAAAGAGAAAAACTGTTACTTTTCGGTAGCCCTACAAGATCGCGAATACAACTTTTTGGATTTTCTCAAAAAATCGAAAATTCTCGCTTTTGATCGCACAAAAAATAATGAAAAATAATCTGTGAACTCGATAACTTTCAAAAGAATTATCATATTCGATCGTGCTTTGGCACCCATTTTGAGAGATCAAAAATACGAGTCGAGTTCGTTAACCAGCTGGTTGGATCAAAAATGAGAGAAGGGGAGCATTTTGAAATTTTTTTTGGACTTTTTCTCCCAAGACTCTAAAATTTTAAGTGCGGTTTCTTGTAGTAAAGGTACAAAGTGGAACAATTTATCCTCATGATTTTTTTTTATAAAAACAAAATTGTCAGAGTTGTGGCATTTTCAAAATTCAGAAATATAAATGAAAATGAGAATTTTCAGCCAAACAACGCAAGATATGAAAAAAAAGTTTGAAGAAAAAAAAATGTTTCTTTTTGGAAGCTCTCATTTTTTGGTCAAACTATGTAAGGTACGGGAAAATATAGATGAACTAAAATTATGCACCAAAAAAAAATCTGCAAATTTGGTAAAATTAAGTTTTTGATAGGACAAGTAGTTTTTGCTTCATTTATAAAACAGCATATAAAAAATGAAAAAAATGAACTTTTGAACAATTGACACAAGATTAGGGAAAAATTACTATGAAAATGAAATAATACAATTTTTGAAAAAATGACTAAGGCTAACACAGGAGATGGATAAAGAAAAGTTATTCACCCGAAAAATAGTTGTAAATTTGTTATGATTTTTCCCATTGGACGCGTAGTTTTTGTTTCAATCGTGAAAAATAAAATTAAAAATTGAATTTCTAGAAAAACTACACTTTTGGAAAATATAGGTAACAAAACTTCTCCACCGTTTTGGACAAACTTTGATCGAGTGCGCAGCACGAGACACGCGAAGAGAATGTATTCGTTAAAGCCGGAGAAGCTTTAACAAAAGAGAATTCACACTCATCCAACTAAAGTAGTCGACATTTTGCTTTTGAGTTTCACAAGCTTTTTATTCAACTTTAGGTAGATACAAAGGCCGAGCGCGTAGCGCGAGGTAAATTCATAACCGAGCGCGGAGCGCGAGATCCGAAAGACATGCGCCCCAGGCGCTCAAACTCGAGAGCGAAGCGAGCTGCGCGCGAAGCATGCGATGAGAATGTGCCCGCACAGCGGGCAGATTTTTATTATTGATTTTTAGGTGATTAGTATTTTCGTGAATTGATAGTTGAGAATTATATTTCAAGAGCCATGTCTTATATGACCTAGATCTGACTTTGTCTAGACCCTCTGAAAAGGTCTGGTTTGACCCAGGTCAAGTGCCCATAAACTCAGTGTGGATCACTACTACGCGCGTGGCTCGCAAGTTAGAGCGCGCCCACGGCGCCCTTCATTCGAATCTCACGCTCCGCGCTCGATAATGTATTTACCTCGCGCTTCACCCTCGGCTTCATACGTGTTTATTACAGTTTACCGTGTAATACATACACAGAGTTGCAAATATCGCAAAACTGCTGAAAACCTCTACTTTTATGAAGATTATTGAACTTTTTTTTTCATTTTTAATGGAATTTTTTTTTATGTTAAGTTTACTCAAGGCTCCATTAGCCTCCAGGAACACATTCTCATTACAATACTCGCCACTGATATATTTTGTGGCCTTGAAAAATTGTGCCAAAGCACAATCCAATATGATCATTCTTTCCATAGTTATCGAGTATACAAATTACAGACTACAGACAGACAGATAAAACACATAAAACCAATACCTTCTCATTCAGAAAGAGGATGTAAATACGTTCCATTGGAAAATAATTAATATAAAACTTGAAATCCTTCTTAACATGAACAATTTTTCTATTTAGTACTCCACCTTGTCTCTTATTGTTTGGCTAGAAAATGGCATTTTTTTATTTTTGTACGTGCGTTATCGTGATTAAAACGAAAACCATTCGTCTGATTGGAAAATAGTCAACTGTAAATTCGTTGATTTTCTTAAGGTGAACAATTTTTACCCATGTCATTTTTTCGTATCTCACATAGTTTTGCTGGAAAATGAAATTTTTCATTTTTGATACCATTTTTTACGATTTAAACAAAAACTATGCATCTTATGGAATAAGTGACCTCTTACAAATTTTTAGATCTTTTTAAAATAAATAATTTTGGTTGCTAACATTTTTTTGTACCTCTTATAGTTTGAGCGGTAATGTGCATTATTGATTTTTCAAAAAGCTATTTATTCTTATCGTCTTTTTCGATAAAAACAAAACTGTCAGAGTTATGGTATTTTAAAAAATTCAAAAATGTAAAATAAAATGGGAATTTTCAGCCAAATAACGCAAGATTGGAAAAAAAGGCAAAAGGCAAAACAAGTTTCTTCTTGGGAGCCCTACAAGATCGTGAATACAACTTTTTGAATTTTCTCAAAAATCGAAAATTTCTATTCTGATCGCACAAAAAATAATGAAGAATAACCTGTAAACTCGATAACTTTCGAAAGAATTCCCATATTCGATCGTGCTTTGGCTCCCATTTTGAGGTACCAAAAAAACAAGTATATTTCGTTAACCAGCTATTTGGGATGAAAAATCGAAATGGGGGAGCTTTTCGGAAAATTTTTTGGACTTTTTTCCCCAAGACACAAAAATTCCTAAGTACGGTTTCTCGTAGCAGGTAAAAAGTGGAACGATTTGTCCATATGATTTTTTTTGATAAAAAAAAATTGTCAGAGTTATGGCATTTCGAATAATCAAAAATATAAACGAAAATGCGAATTTTTAACCAAACAACGCAAGATATGAAAAAAAGTTTGAAGAAAAATATTTCTTTTCGGGAGCACTCCTGGATGATCTTTACAACTTTCCGGGTTTTCTCAAAAAATCGAAAATTGAAATTTTGGTCTCCCAAAAAGTAATGAAAAATAGAAAGATTCATTTTTCGGTCAAACTGTGTAAGGTACGGGAAAATATAAATGAACTAAAATTGTGCATCAAGAAAAGATTTTCGCATTTGGTAAAATTAACTTTCTGATAGAGCAAGTAGTTTTTGCTTCATTTATAAAAAACCATATAAAAAATGAAAAGGAGGAACTTTTGCATAATTGACACAAGCTTTTAGGAAAAATCAAAAAGACACAAGTTCTTCATCAGGAAAATATCTTTAAATATCTTATCAAATTTTTGAACAGTATACACGGAAAAAAGATGTTATCGAATTTTTTGTTGACTGTCAACCACTTTTGGATAGGATGAAAAGTTCGTGAAATTTTCATTACCTATTTATAAAATCTTGTGCACTGTTCATTCCATCTTCTTGAATTTCGCAAAACAAATGAACAAGTCAGTCGAGGTTTAAGAAAATTTAATGAACAGTGCACGAGACTAATAAAAAAATTAATGAAAGTTTCACGAACTGTTCTGCATATTCAAAAGTGATTGACAGTTAACGGAAATTTCGAAAACCTATTTTTTCCGTTTATGTAGTTTTCATTCCAATCAGGAAAAATAACTATGAAAATAAAATAATAAAATTTTTGAAAAAATTACTAAGGCTCACACAGAAGATTCATAGAGAAAAGTTATTCACCCGAAAATTATCTGTAAATTTGGTATAATTTTTCCCACTGGACGCGTATTTTTGCATCAATCGTAAAAAAAAAAATTAAAAATTGAACTTTTAGAAAAACTACAGAACATGTGAAAAAAATTAGACAAGAAAACTTCTCTACCGTTTTGGACAAACTTTGATCAAGTGCGCAGCACGAGACACGCGATGAGAATGTATTCGTTATAGCCGGAGAAGCTTTAACAAAAGAGAAATCACACTCATCAAATTAGAGTAGTCGACATTTTGCTTTTGAAATCACAGATTATTTGTAATAATTTTTTGTTCGATCAAGATTGGAATTTTCGATTTTTCGAGAAAATTCGAAAAGTTGTATTCACGATCTTGTAGGGCTCCCAAGAAGAAATATTTTTTCTCTCTGACTTTCTTTCCAATCTTGCGTTATTTGGCTAAAATTCGTCATTTTCGTTTATATTTTTGAATTTTGAAAATACCATAACTCTGAAAATTTTGTTTTTATCGAAAAAAATGATTATGATAAATTGTCTCTTTTTTTACGTGCTACTAGAAATTGTACTTACAATTTCTGAGTCTTGGAAAAAAAGTCCAAAAAAATGCCCGAAATTCTCCCTCTCTTTGATTTTTGATCTAAAATAGCTGTTTAACGAACTTGACCTGTCTTTTTGGACCCTCAAAATGTGCGCCAAAGGGCAATCCAATCTGATCATTCTTTCGTCTCAAAACGTGGAGATTTCATTAAAATCGCGAAAGTCAATTTTTACACCTTCTCATGCAGAATGAGAACGTAACGAATGAAATTTTATTTAGTCTGGCTTAGGACCAGTTGAGCTACTAATTGTGATTCAATTTTAATATACAATTCATAAACCATTTGGGAATAAAAGGCTTTGAACATTTTTGAAAACTGTTTAATATTGACCAGAATTTTATTTTTAGGAATCTTTTATGAATAAACCATTTCGAATTCCATAAATATGCATCCAAACATGATGAACTTTTCATTAAAGCCGTTTAATTATAACAATGTTGAATTATAAGTAGAAAATAATTGAAAACTTTCAATTTGAAACGATAAAAATTCCAAGTTTATTCATTTCTCGTACTTTTGTCGATGAAAACCGATGGAAAGGTCGGAAATTTCGCAAAATTATTTACGACTTTTTGCAAATGAATGGTAAACAATAGCAGTCTTGTTAATTACTTCAACGAAAGATAAAGTGAACTCTGATCGTCAAAGCTCATTATCCCGGATATCCTTACAACATCGTTTCTCAAGACTTTCATTAATGACTAAGAGTACAAATAATAATAACTTTTCCTTATTCGTTTAATCTGTATTTTTCTGACTAATTGTATCAAAAGTATTAATTAAATTATTTCTTGATTTGCACCTACTTAATTAACCTTAAACTTAACTTTAATTAATAATTTTCATCAGATTTTGGTTTGAAAGTCACCCTTTTTCTAATCTATTTATGATCATGAAAGTTTTAACTTTTTTCAGGAATAGGATATTTTTCCTGGTAAATAAACTGTAACGTTCAGGAATAACATGGAATACTTAGCGAAACTGCTTCCGTAAATATGATTTTCGAAATTTCATAACCCTCCTATTGCAACTTTTAGTCAATATATCAGAAACTGATTTTTCTATTATTTTCACTCTAAACGGAATTTCGAAAAATTTCGGAAATTTTCAGAAATTACCTCATTTTTACAAATTCAGAGAGGATCTTAATTTTCTGAAGCATTCTACAGAATTTTAAGATTTCACGGGATTTCAAGAAATATTTGGGAAAGATTTTAAGCGATTTTAACGAATTTTGAGAGATTGAAAACGGCATCGATGATTACATGTTGTTTCAAAGGGTTTTTGGACATTCTAAGAAATTTTGATGAATTCTAAAATATTTGAAGTGATTTGAAGGGATTCAGAAAGATTTCCACGGCTTTGAAAGATGTAATGAATTTCGGGATTTTGAGAGATTTCAGGATTCGTCGTACATTTTACAAGATTCTAAGGATTATTATTTGTCAAGGGATTTTCACAAGATTTACAAAGTTTTGAGGGATCTGCAAAATTTCTAAAAATAATCACGGGAATATGAAGGATTGCAAAGATTTCTATGAATCCCATCATATTTATCGCACGTATGTTACATGGAATATCCCATAATAAAAATAAAATGAAACTAATAATTATAATAAATGCACAATACTATAAGAAATAATTTAAACCGCCAAAACAGGTTTAAATTAGCATATTTGGAGACGAATAATTAGAAAGAAGAAACTTATGCAAGAAATTTTTTAGCATCCCTCCTCCCACAACTAAGAAGCCTTTAAAAATGATTGGTCGTTTCCTATTCACACAAAGAAATAATCGATTCAAAAGACTTCTTTTCAGATTTTTAAAATGATATTAAAGCAACTGGAGAATTTATTTGAGAATAGTTAGGGCCTGCTTTTGTGTGGAACGGGACGCATTGTTTAAAATTCGACAAATAAACAAACAACCTGCATTACATTTAAATTTAAAAAAAAGTTAATTTTTAACAAAGAAAAATCAATTTGTAACCAAGACAGATGAATTTTGGAACCAAAAAGACATAGTCTGATCAGAGCTCTTGAATTTTCGACCATAGAAGATGAATTTATGAAAATTCTAATTTCTAACCAAATAATTGAATTATTAACCAAAAAAGATAAATTTTTACCCAAACGATCAAATTTTCTAACAAAAAAGCGACGGAATGAGATTAAAATTCAACAATCAAC
>WSXT02101596.1:0-11432 GCA_011762715.2 Neuroterus valhalla
TTCAGCTCACTCGAACTTCTTCCAAGGCCGTCGATACCCAAGCCCGAAGCTGGATTAAGTTTGAGGTTCCAGTGTAAATGTAGTTTATGCAAGAAAAGGTGGATTTTCAACCATGAGGATTAATTTTCTACAAAAGAGGCGAATTCTCAACAAAGGAAATAAATTCTGAAAGTAATAGTTTTTATTTTTTATTTCAAAAATCAATGTTCAACTAAATAATTGAATCTTCACTAATTCACTATGAATTGATTTTGAACAAAGTAGTTACATTTTTAATCAGAGGTGAATTTTGAGTTAAAATAATGCACTCCCAACAAAAAAGTTGATTTCCAAGAAAAGAGTTTAACTTTCAATCAAGTAGTTGATTTTTCAACTAAAAAAGAGGAATTCACGATGAACAATTTAAACAAGTTTTCTATTATAATCCAGAAATATTTCTCATTCAAAATACTCCTTCTACTCTAAAAACTGTTTGAAGTACTTTCTTAATTTTGAATTAAGGAGAGGGGGATTTTGACAAATTTTAAATTGAAAGAGCGATTTTCGCAATTCCTTCTCTTCTCAATTAGAATAAAAATCATTCATAAAAAATTATTATTTATTATTATGTTCCGAGGAAAATTATATGTCTTCTTTGAAACTCCCTGTGCTAGAATAAAAACTATAATTATTTTCTGAAATTTTCTGTCCCAAGTGAGATAAATGAGGAGAAAGCAAAGAAAACTTGATAAATACATTTTTTTTATGGAGAGAATAATTCTTCCTGTATGTTTGGGATATCAATAATTTGATTATCAAACTTGAGTAAGCTTAGAAAATTTTATAGAGCAACATAAAATACAGAAATATCCAAAAATTGTCAGAATCAGGCTAAGGGAACGTTACATTCTTTAAATCAAATGATAAGATTTGTTTTTAATTTATGAAAAGAAAGCCGTCCTTCCTCCTATTTTTATGGAAAAATTTGGAATTTTCTAGGTTGAATCAAGTAGTTTTCCGGTTTTCAAATTGAATTCCCGGCCATTTCCCGGTTCTTTCCCGGCCAATTAAATTCTCGTTTATTTCCCGGTCCGTCCCGGTTTCCCGGCCAAGTCGCTACCCTGAGAAAATTAAGAAAAAGTTGAAGAGGAATATGCAAACGATTATTACAGATGAATTCAATGCTCATAATATGGAAATTTATTGACCAAAATGAGCAAAGGTATGCAACAAAAGAGGAAAACAGGTTTGTATCGTTATTGGATAGAATTATATATTTGATCCTTTTTCAAAGATTTGACCAGGAACTAGGCAGTCTAATAAGAGTATGATTAACTTTATAAAAAGGGAATTTCAAGACAGCAAATTTCTTCGAGATTTCTAAAGATCATCTCCAACTTTAGACTACATTCATGAAATGATCCATAGTTTTTTCTAGAATTGAAATAAAGAAACTCACAGTGGTCCAGTATATCCAGCAGCACAGTGGCATTCGCCAGAAATGTGGTGACAGCTGCCCCCATTTTGACATCTGCAAATTTCTCCACAGTCCTGTCCATACCGATCTGGAGAACATGTTTCATCACACAATGCTCCCTTCCATCCTCGAGTACAAATACATTTGCCATCAAAGGGATCACAACTTGCGCCATTTTGACACATACAACTTTTTTGGCAGTCCTTGCCCCATTTGCCGAATGGACATTCTGAATAAAATAAAAAATCTCATAAGTATAGACATCTTCATGTACTTTCTAATCATATTTATTAATTCGTCAATTCATCATCATCGATATCATTATAGTCACAGATGATTCATCAAATGAATGATGCACTAATTTTTTACAAAACTCTCCTTGTTTGTTTTTAAAATAAGAGACTGGACTGTAAACTTTGATAAGAGTAAATCAGAGCATTAAGAACGATTCTGAACTTATCGGATATATTCATAATTTATAGAAATTGATAACCTTCTCCGGGGTCAGCTAATTACAGCCTGATTGCAGAATCATTAAGTTAATTTTAATGATATAATACAATTTTAGTTATAACTCACTGATGTCACAAAGTGGACCACCGTATCCTGATTCACAAGTACATACGTCCGGAGCTGTACAACGACCATGACGACAATCTTCAGAACATACAGGAATGCAACGTTCTCCATCTGTTGTCAAGGTGTAACCTTTACAACATTCTTCGACTGGTTTGTGTTTTGTTAACGTCTGTGAAATAACAATGAAATTTGAATAAAAAATTACTGATGCAGGATAAACAATATTTGTACTTCTAAAACCCACCTGAGTGCTGTATACAGTCTTATAAATAACTTTATATTTAGAACACCTCGGTGGAAAACTCAAGCACCAAGTGTGTTCCCGTTCCATGTAAGGTTTCTGTTCAGATACCTTAACTGTGACTTGATACCTATAAATAAGTTGGAGAATTAAACTCAATTAGCATATATTTTCGAAATATGTTAGAAAACATCTAGTGACACTTACTCTGATTGCCTGGTGCACACATTGGGTCCCTCTAAAGCAGCACTTGTTATGCTCAACAATACTAGGATTGTTGCAACAGTAGCAGATATTCTTGCAACGAAGGCCATTTTTCCAGCTTCGAATTCTGTATTTCTACTTTTCCAAACTCGATTACTCGAGTTCCAGCTTGTTCATTCAGCCTCGATCTTGCATCTCTTCAACACAATCCTCGATCCAGCCAGAAGTTTCCAACAACTCAACCAGGAGTGTTTTCCAGGACTTTTTTTCTCTGCCTTGGTCCATCGGCAGCTTACATCCTGATCTCTAATCTGAAAAATAGAATAGAAATATCAGTAATCTGCATTTGGTAAGGTCTAAAATTGTGTAAATATAATAAACTAAATTGTTTAAATAGAAATATTCGAAGCAATTACAGATTTAGATAAATAGAAAATGTTTGTGGAAAAGGTAAGAAGAAAGTAATTTTCCATGTTCATTGGGTTACTTTTTTATTAGTACAATATCGCTAACATTTTTAACTACATAGTATATGAAAGCCCACAAGAAAAGAGTTGTATTCTTGAAGCGATGAATGTTCTATTTCTGTTCTATTCTAGTAATTTATTACTACCCTGAGAAAACGAGTATTCTAACGGTTGAAAATGCAAATGGACACATACTGGTTTTCTACACATGTAAAATAATTCTATATTGGTTGGACATGAATCAAACATCAATGAAAATGCTCATCTGCGTTACAATAATTACTCCCTATCTCTGAATTATTCAGAAGCACGTGCTACAATTTTCAGGGTTCATTTTTTTCCATAAAGACTTCAGAACAAGATGTGATTCACGAAACATTCATTAATCAAGAACCGCAGACAGCACATGACCGGAAGTTCCAAATTGTCAAGTCAAATTCTGACACATACGTTTGAAAAATAAAAGCATAAGTATTTAAGGCATTGGAACCTTTTTTTAGCCTAAATATCGCACGAGACATTGGAAAAAGTAACGAAATCTTGTTTAAGGAATATTCGAAAATGAGAATGCCATTCTCCCCGCTTTGAGAATTATTTTTGTTGTATGTTAATTTTACCCATTTTAATCATTTCTTTCCAGTGCACTAGTTCTGGACAGACTGTGACTCTTCTAGTGTAGATAATATCTACCCACTCACTTTTTGAATCCCATCATTCGTAATCCGTTCGACGCCTCTCGACCTCTTGATAAGTCTAGCGAGACATCAACACAGGACGTCCCATGATGCTCCACTTTGAAGAGGAATTTTTTCTCAAACTATCCTCAAACTTTCATTATAAAATCATTGATCCAATCATTTCCAAAAAATATTGTTATTATTAACGAATTCAACTTCACGAATATTAATTATAAGATTTATTATACAACCACATAAAAAAATCGATTTTAGCGTTCGGAGATCAGACCATGTTTACTATATCTTTTTGAGTTCGATGAATCCAAATCTGAAGTCCATTTACCCCAGGTGGGTGGCACTCCTATGAAGGCCTGTATAATAAATGTGACGTGAGATATGACCGCAGCCGCGTGGCGGCGCTGGCTGTACTTTTAGTCCGATAATTATCCTATAGCATGGGGAAAATTCAAATTTTATTTATGTCGATTATAAAAACACTTTTTATTTGCATATATTTATGTTGAGACAATGTTTTGTAATATTCTAAATTTCCAATCAACTAATAGATAACAATGAAAAAGTGAAGAAATCATTATTTTTATGGCTATATACGACTACACTTCTCAGAGAATACATACAATAATTCTACGAAAATATTAAATTCGTAGCATTGAGATAGATATGTAAATATCGTAAACTATGAATATAGTAGATTTCAAATAAATTTCCTTTTTTATGACATTTATACTGATTATTGGAATCAGACCTTAATTCAACTAAATTATAAGTTTTTCTTCTTCTTATATTTAGACAATGATTTATTTTGCTTCGTTATGATACGTCTGTAAAAAATGGAGACATCTATAATAATCGATTAGGTTATAAAAATATGTCGAAAACTTCTAACGATTTATATTACGAAGATTAGGATTTATAAAATAAATAATTATTATAAAGTTGCAGAATTAAAAACTGTATTCGTGAACAATATTTGAATGGTAACAAACAGAATACTATTTAAAAAACATAATAATTTATGGGATTCAATTAGGAATTTTCAAATAAATTGATAAATATTTAACTGGATCATTTCCTACCAAAAAATACAATTTTCTAAGAAAATAGTTGAATTTTGAAAAGAGAATACCTTCTCTGATGAGAATGTAAAAATAATTATTTTTATTCGAAAACGGAACAGTAACAATTTTAGTTTAAGAAACAAGTTTCAAAACAAATATAAGAGTTTTTAACTAAAACAAAGAACCTTTAACTAGGAGAATTGAATTTTTAGAAGAAATAAATTGATTTTTACTAGAAAATATCAATTGTCAACCAAAATTTGAATACTTAAATTTTAAACTGAAAAAAATGTATGTTTAACCAAACAAATGAAATTTTAACTACAACAATGGAATTTACTATTGAAATCAGTCGAATTTTTTAAATTTAAAATCAAGAAGTGAGGACTTTTAAATTGTGACGAATCCCAAATTGGAAGAGAGATTTTTATAATTTCCTGTCTTTCAAATACACATTACTCACATTTTTTTCTATTTGAAATCAAATTTAGATACATATTTGAAATAAAGGTTTATCGATCGTTTTAAATTTAACTTCGGAAAGTTCAATTATCTTCCGCCCCCTCTTAACAGACAAACTAAGAATATACCTCCTCTTCTGATACGGAAAACGATATAAAATTCTAGACCATGCCTTCCTATGTTGTAGGAATCTCATATAATGTCCTTCGTATCTCTTTGAATTGGCAAGCAAACTCAGTTGACTCATCAATGATAATTAGAGATATTGAGGAAGTGCAATAAGTGCAATATTGTGCTGTTCACAGGAAAGAGAATCATGAATAAAAGTTGGGTACCTTGATAGAAAATAATTAAATTATCTTTCCATGGAAACAGCACATTGAATCATCCAGTCAACCACAAAGCTGGCTGAGAATTATGCAAGGAAAATCACAAAGAACTTTATGATAGAACCACAGAGGGGTTCCACAAAGAGTATGTTATTATACTTTCAAATTTGTGAAGGTAATATAAAAAGACATAGAATTTAACTATACATTTTTCCTTTTAGAATAAAATACATTCGAAACTTACTTCGAGAGTTGATTATCATATTCAATAAGGCAAATGCTTATATTATATTACTTTTTTAAAAAAGGAAGGACGTTCTTCACTCAAAGGAATCAGAGTTGGTACTAACTGATAAAACTCAAGAAAATCGAGAAGGTTCAGTAAAATAAATATTTTGTCTAAACTCGAAGGTAAAACAAAGACGATTCAGGCTCCATTATCAACAGATCAAATAAAATTTTTGTAATTATCACTCTTTTTGGAAAAGAGTCTACGCTTAATTAAAAAAAAATGAAAAGACATTCCCAAAAGCGAATTGATTCAAAATTATTAATAGTGAGTCTTTGAGAATTGAGACTCTACCAGATCTGAGGATGAGGAGAAAAATAAAGGGAAACCCATGAGATAAAAACGGAAATCCCGAAACGTAATAAACGTTTCGGGATTTCCGTATTTATCTCACAAGGCTTATCTGCTGTCCAACGGAAAAACCTAGTCAGTGAATTTTTCCATAGTGACTATTTTCAGGCACATCTGCATAAGAGATAACCTCTATGGCAAATTTCACTTACTAGATTTTTCCGTTGGACAGCAGTTATAAAGAAGAAAAAGATTCTTAAAGTTCGAACTCGAGACTTTAGTTTTACTAGCTCAAAATTCGTGGAGATCTTCATTATTCTTACAAGTTTCATGAATAATTTCTATCTTATTATATCCAATTCTAACCCGTGTTCCTACTCTTCTTTTATATCCTTTCTATTCTACACAGTATAAAATCGTCTCTCTCATCTTACACATTTTTTTTAAACGGTCTTCTATTCCTGCCCTATTTTCTTATACTTTCTGTGATGTCTCTTCCCAATTTCAACCACTCCTATTAGGCCTTATACCCAGAGCCGTCAACAGGGATGGGGGGTCCCCCAACCCGCGGTTGCAATCCTCCACAAATTCTTAACTTTACAAATGTGGGGGGGCGGTGGTGAGGCAAGACCTGTGCATGGTTAACCCCATGCCCGGATTTTCTCTCGGTGGCCCTCCTTATACCCATGCTATTTTAGCTTTCCGTAACTGAGAGACTGACAGCAAAAGCGGGTTTTATTGTGTTAATGGTGGATGGAAAAGGGAGGTGAGGAATAAGTAAGTGTTTGGGAGGTGATAGGAAGGGCTGCAAGATGTGTATGGGAACTGAGTGGATGACAGTAGTGGAAGGGGAAGAGAAGAGAAGTGTTTGAGGATAAGAAATGTTCGAGGATGAGAAGTGTCTGAGAGTATGAGTATGAGAATATGAGAGACTGAGTATGAGGAGGAAACGAGGAAATCGTGGAAGATAAAATCGGAGGGACCTACTTTTATAGTTTTTGTCATCTCAACTCGTTTTTTTCGATCAAGTTTTTACTCATTTTTGCTTTGTCCATTTTTTGAACCCACTTTTACCATCTGCCATTAGGTCAAGGGTGTTTTAATGAGTCAGGTTGAAAGAGGGAAGAGGCCTAAGATGATGAGTATGATAGTGGGAAGGGGAATATAGTTAGATGACAGGTGTGGGTTCGAAAAGTGAATGTCAGTATGGGGAAAGTAGGATTAGAGAGGAGGAAAGCGGGGAGGGCTGAAAGTAAAGTGAGGTGAGGAATGAGTAAGGAGAGAGAGAGAGAGAGGGGTTGCAAGATATGTAAGGGAAGGAAGTGGATGGCACGGATGGGAGGGGAAGGAAAGCGACAGGATGGTAGAAGAAGATGGAAAACAGAGGGTTGAGTGACAAATACGGGTTTCGAAAGTGACGAGAGGGGAAATGCGGTCTGTATGGGAAGTAAAAGGATGACGATTGTGGAAGGGGAAGGAATGGGGAGTGTCTGAGTATGAGAAGGTAGAATATCCGGTAGAATATCGGATAGACCTACTCTATTGAACCCACTTGTACATTCTGCCCTTAGGTTGAGGGGTTTTAATGAGTCAGACAGAACAAGGAAAGAGGACTAAGATGATGAGTATGAATTTGGGAAGGGGGATAGTTACATGCCATGGGGGAGGGGTATAAGAGAAGGATAAGGGGTTGGTGACAGGTGTGGGTTCAGAAAGTGAGTGGCAGTGTGGGAATAGTAGGATTAGAGAGGAGCAAGGCGGCGAGGGCTGGAAGGAAAGTGAGGTGATGAATGAGTAAGGAGAGAGAGAGGGGTTGCAAGCTATGTAAGGGAAGGAGGTGGATGGCACGTGTGGGAGAGGAAGGAAAGCGACAGGATGGTAGAAGAAGACGGAATACAGGGGGATGAGTGGTGAGTAGGGGTTAGGGAAGTGCCGGAAGGGGGTGTAAGGTGTGTATGGGAAGTAAAAGGATGATGATTGTGGAAGGGGAAGGAATGGGAAGCGTCTGAGTATGAGAAGGAAGCGAGGAAATCGTAGAGGAAGATAGAATCGGATGGACCTACTTTTACAGTTTTTTCATGTCAACTCGTTTTTTTTCGCCGATTTTTTACTCATTTCTGCTCTGTCTATTTTTTTAACCAACTTTTACTATCTGCCTCTAGGTTAAAGGGTTTTTAATGAGTCAGATTGAAAGAGGGAAGAGGTCTAAGATGATAAGTATGATGTTGGGAAGGGGAATATAGTTACATGACATGGGAGAGGCATATAAGAAAGGGGTAAGGTATGGTGACGGGTGTGGGTTCGGAAGGTGAGTGTCAGTGTGGGGAAAGTAGGATTAGAAAGGGGGAAGGCGGGGAGGGCTGGAAGGGAAGTGAGGTGAGGAATGAGTCAGGAGAGAGATAGGAATTGCAAGGTATGTAAGGGAAGGAAGTGGATGGCACGGGTGAAAGGGGAAGGAAAGCGACAGGACGGTAGAAGAAGATGGAATACAGGGGGGTTAGTAATAAGGGGTGAGTGACAAGTAGGGGTTCGGGAAGTGACGGGAGGGGGTATGAGGTGTGTATGGGAAGTAAAAGGATGATGATGGTGAAAAGGAATGGAATGGGAAGTGTTTGAATGTGAGAAGGAAGCAAAAGAATCGTAGAAGAAGATATAACATCGAATGGACCTACTTTTACAATTTTTGTCATCTCAACTCGTTCGTTTACCGCTAAGTTCTTATTCATTCGAGAGGTTCAAGAAGATGAATATGATGTGGGGAAGGGGAATATAGTTGCATGACATGAGGGAGAGATGAAAGAAAAAGGTGAGAAGACGGAAGAAAGGGGTAAGGAGGTTGAGGACGATGGATAGAGAATGGAAGGGGGCTGGAGAAAGAATCGGAGTATGATGTAAAAAAGGGAGAAGGATGTGGTTAACTGGTGCGATGAGAAAAGAAATAGTATGGAATGTATGGTACGCCGATATTGAGGTGAAATGAGAAAGACAGGACAGGAAGGAGTGAGCAGAAGGGGTTGTCATTTGCCACTATATTTATTAATTTATTATTCTCTTTCACGAGATGTGACTTCTCCTACCATAGTTTGATCAAGACCATTTCTTTTACATTTTTTGTAATTTGTTTTCCGATATTCTATTCAATTTTTAATACAGCACCTCTTCTTCCGCGGTATATATATTTTGGAATTCATTTTTCGTTGGAAGGTTAAGCGGTTAATTAAAACAAAAGTCCTTTAAATGTTTCATCTTAGTCTGGTTGCTTGAAACTTATTTTTTTTGCCATCAACTCTCTTTGTCTTCACTTTTTGTCCGCGCCTGGCACTGCTTGGTTGGTTTTGTGACATCATTTCACTCTATTCGTGTGCGATATGTATACGTGAATGTACAAGGTAAATGTCTTATGAGGTTGGTATTACACACCTTCATAAAAAGGAGACCACCAGTGCTTACCCAAGTGTGAGTACAACTTACTTGGAGCAGTGTGTGTGAGAAGCCAGACTAAGGAGGGGGACGCAAGCAATGCCAGTGCGTAAATCGGAGTGGTACAGGCGGTTTACAAATGCAGTCGCATTCAGAGAGTCAGGAAGGTAGAGCAACAATTGAAAGAACTTCAATGGGACGAGTGAACGACCTTTATTGTTCTGTTCTTGCAACCAAAAAAAGGATTCAGTACCAAAGAAACAATTTCCAAGAAACTTCGAGCAAAATTATGTCCATAATTTTGTTGTTCAGCAATCACTTCTTTACTATATTTGCTACAGATAGGTTTATGCCTAATTTCTGAACTAAAAATAATTGACCGTATCTAGAAAATATGGAGCTATAAGAGAAAAAAATGATATTACGGACGTTGGAATAATCCCCTTAAGTCAAAATTCAAGTGGCTTATTTTACACTATAAATACTAGAATTACATGATAGTTAAATTATCAGGGCATATATTCACATTCTAAATGAATGTATTCGGATTGAAAGAACGGCTATTTTTTATATTTTTTGCGTAAAATGATTTTTTTTATCGCTCAGGTGAGAATCCGGGAAAATCGTTTTTGAGCAGAAAGTATTCAAAATAGCCAATTTTTCATTCAGAATCAAGACTTGATTTAAAAAAGTAGCCAGCTCTAATTATTAAACAAAGATGTAATTATAGCATTTATGGAATAAAATGAGTCATTTCAATTTTGAGGTCAGGGCCTGTTTTAGACTCCCTGAAGATCTCAAAATAATATTCATATTCTATTGAATGCACATACTAAAAAATACACTGAATTCAAAGGACTTTTAGTAATCAGCGTTCAACAGTGTTTCGCGACCCATTAAGGCCATGTTAAACATGGGTCACGTGACCTAAATTATCGGTTTTTTTTGCAACAACTCACGTCCGCACCGAAATAGATATCGAGTTGATTTTTTGGGGAAAGCCTTAGAAAATAATAAACCACGTTTGTATATAACATTTGGTTCAAAATTTTGAAAAAAAATTCGCAAAAAATTTTTTTTTTGAAAATTTCGAACAAAATGTTGTATAATAACGTAGTTTCAGGATTTTCTCAAAATATCAACTCGATATCTATTTTGGTGTAGACTTGAGTTGTTGCAAAAAAAAAGATGTCGGTTAGGTAGGAATTGGGCACGTCAAACATGGCCTTAAATCAAGAGAATTGAAATATTACGTAAAAATTTAGAAATCTTCCATTTTTTTATGGATTTCTTAAAATGGAACAAGATTTTTAATTGCTGTTTCACTTCTTATTATTGAATAAGGGTGTCCACTAAATTCTCCGGGAATAGTTCCAGTTTATATCCCAGCGCTGCACTGGTTTAGAAACATTCATCTCGGTCATTATTGTTTAAAATTCAACATGCATAATTAGGCAGTATTAAACTCGAACTTTCAATGTTCTACATTTTCGAACTGAATGTTTTTTCCATCAAATAATTTCCTTTGCTTTACCACGAACAACAAATTTTCTTCACGAATTTCATCAAAAATATATCGAAAAGAATATATTTGGGGAAGAGATTTTTTAAAGGAACCATAAAAAAATTAGGAATTCCAGAGTCAATTTCAAGCCTTTAAACTTTAAATGAACCTATTTCCGGCTTTCAAAAAAAAAAAAAAAAATTCCAAATGAAAAGAAACATTTGACAATCTAGAATTGCATTTATGAGGATCAGAGATTTGTAATTGGATACAATAAAAATTTAATTTGAGTATACTGGAACCTCAAACTTAAGCCAGCTTCGGGCTTGGGTATTGACGGCCTTGGAAGAAGTTCGTGTGAGCTGAAACGTAAACAGTCAGGGCCGAATACACGCGAGGATGGCGGAGAGTGGAGCGAGGAGAGCGCCCCTCTC
>WSXT02101618.1:0-11431 GCA_011762715.2 Neuroterus valhalla
AAATACAACCCCCCCCCCCCCCCCACCCTTATCACAACACACACACACACAAAAGTAGCACCTTTGGGAGATTTTTTCTGAGGAGACAGTGGAAATAAATCGTTTGGAAGAAATGTTTTCTCATTTATTTTATTAAATTATCCAAACTCGATATGAGGAGGGGAGGCATTTTGTTTACTTTTCTGTTTAGAGGATTTTAGAGAGAATCACATGTCTTAGCAACGTTTTGATCACATATTTTTATTACTTATAATATTAAATATATATTTATATAAAAAAAACACGACGAAACGCTAATATTAAAAGAAAAATTTGGTTTTTTACGAGTATATATGTATAAACACACACACACATAATAACACGTCGATTGACGAGTGTCGACTTTTCTTATATAAAATTAAAGTTTTCAAAAAACTTGGGAAAAAAAGTCAAGAAAAAGCCCTTTTCTCGTAGTATCTAATTTTGAGACATTCAACGTTTTTTTCTTCCTCTTACTCTCTTTAACAAATAGATAATGTTATGTAATGATGAAATTTGTATAATGCTGCTAATAAACGTTAATCCATCAATTTCCTGGTATGTGTGTGTGTCAGATAAAAAGATTCAAATTCAACTGCAAACTGCAGCTGAAATTGCGCCATCTGGTGAAATCTCAGTAGGGACGTTCGATTCCACACTCGATTCTTTACAGAATCGTTTCTTTACATATCTTATGCAATTTTAAAAGATTTTCAGCTCGATTTTGTTAAAATCAAGGTTCAAGATGGATTCAAAAATCGATCTTATCGGAAAAATCTAATATCCCTTAATCTTAGTTTCATCGTCCATTATGTTTTCTTTCTTTGTTTCCTCTCTTTGTATTTGTTCAATGAGGTTCTTTTCGACAGTTGAGGGTGCTAGTGGTCACAAGTACAATGCGCCCGCGAATTTTCATATTAACAAACTTCTTGAAATATCATTGTATATACACAATAATTCAAGATGATATTTTCCAAGAGTATATTAATCTTTGATAAGGAATTTCAATTTCTCATGATGACAGAACGATGAGTTACTCTCGGTCGAAAACATAAATTTTCATTTGATCGGTATCAAAAGCTTAGTTATCCACCGAGCTGGGTTAATTTTGAACTATCTTGATCTCCTTATCATTAACGTGCACTTTTCTTCATCACTTATTCTTCAACTATTGTTTATATATAATAGTATTGCAAGATTGAATTTTCAAAATAATACGACAGAAAGTCATTCATTTGGGATTCCGCAGGCGAAAGAATCGACAGCGCCTTCAACGGCTGGGAAAACCTTATAGTTCGAGGATGGAAAAACCAAATGGACGGAGGAAGTAAATGCTACAGGAATGTTCGATTCTCCAACAAGGTCGATTCTTGAACCAAATACATAAAGACTCGTTATCTTGCCCCAGAAAAAAGATCGATCTTCAGAGAATCGAGCTAAAAAAACATACTAAATTATATGAGATAAGTGAAACGATTCAGAACCGAACAATCCTGCCGCTAGTTGGCGCATGGCAGTCTAACAGTTCCCAAAAAGGTTGGTAAACTCTTTCAATTAAGGCGTATCCAACTGAGGCTTTTATTATTTCAGATCGACACCATATAAGAGTCTGCAGAAAAGTGATCAAGTATCAATGACGACGATTATGAAGCTAATCGAAGGGATGTTAGATTTTCATTCTTAAAAAGATCGATTTAATAAATCGATTCTTTAGCTAGATCTTGTTGAGGTCCTTCTAAATGATCCGAAAAATCGTCATTCGCAATCGATTACCATGTGTCTGATTCGAGAGTCGATCTTTCTTGAAGAATCAAACATCCTGGAACGTAGGCAATTAAAAGGATCTTGAAATTTCAAGAACCAAAATGGACTAGTCTTATCAGCAACAGCGGCAGCAGATTAGAGAAAAACTTGGAGGCACTAACTATTGAAAAATCATCCCCAAGCAATTGAATTTTGAGATTAGCTCGCCTTTCTACTAAACCAATTGCTTCTGCTCCTCCTCACGCCCAGTGACGCTAACGGTATGTTCGATTCTCGGAAAGATCGATTTTTGTATCAATACCTTCGCATTTGATTCTTCGAGAATCGATTCTTTATCCACGTAATCCAATTTCGGCCGAGTATAAGCTCCATTTCGTCAAGATCGATCAAAACTGTCGACAAAAACGTTTTCCTTCGATAGATTCTCATGCGTCCGATTCAAGAATCGATCTTTTTGGGACAATCGAATATCGCGATAGAAAAGACTCGTAATTTTGTTCTTTGTCTCTTTTCGTCTGTAGCGGTGCGTGTGTGTGTGTGTGTTAATTCGTGATAGTTCTCCAATGATGATGAATTTCATTGAATTAGTTGTAACGCGTGTTCCGCGTGCGCGTCATCTTCTGGCTGATCTGTTCCTCCTGAAGAAGCTGACCTCGAAATCGGCTGACCTGTTCCAGGGCCTCGTTCAGTTGATCACGTTGTCCAATCAGAAGCTTCTCCCATTTTTCGGCATAGGCTGCAACAATTTTTTGTTTTAATTTAAAAAAAGGAATAGACCTATTTGGAATACAACTTTTTTTGTTTCCAGGTATGAAAGTGTTAACCACGGAGTGATAGTAATGGATCGCCTACAAAATATGTTACCAATTTTTTTCAACCCCCGTCACATCTCGTCCATAACCGTAGTTTTTTCCCTGGCCTCCAGTCCAAAATAGTCTCGAAACAGAAAAAAATACGGCGATTTTTTATAGGAATGTGGAACTGCATCGTTTGGCATGCAACTAATAAGGATACCCTAATAAATGCAATATAAATCGCCTTGAATTCCTCAGATTTCAAGTCAAAATATATTGCATTTCAAATCAAAAGAGTTAGTTTTCCTACTATTGAGGAATAATGTTTCATCAAAGACTATGGATTTTTAAGTAAACAGTTGGACCCTTGGCACAAAAGAGATGATTAACAAAAGAACTGGATTTTTAAAAAAATTATCCAATTTTCAACCAAATGGTGAAATTTCTAAAAAAAAATATAGACATTGGACTAAAAACAGTTGCATTTTCAATAAAAAACATCGCCTTTAACAAAGAAAGATAATTTTTCCAACCATAAAAAGATTACTTTTTATAACATAAAGAATGAATTTTTGGAAAAAGAAATTAGATTGAAAGGAGTAGCTAGGTTTTCAACCAAAAAGTTGAACCTTAAAGAACAATTCATATTCAACGAAGAAGCTAAATGTTTAGAAAAAAACATGCATTTTCAATAAAACAGTTGAATTATCAACCAAAAAGATTAGGGTTCTATCAAAAAAGACGAATTATCTATAAAATACATGGATTTTCAAGCCAAAAAGACAAATTATCTACGAAGCAGTCGAACCGAATATGAAATTATTTTCAACACAAGAGATGAATATCAGACCTGGAAAAAGATGTTTAAAAAAAAAGTCCAACTTTTAACAAACCAGTGCCATTTGACCAAAAAAGGAAACATTCTAATAGGGTGTCTAGCCACTGGGAAAACGGGAAAGAGCAGGAAATTTTTTCCCAGCGGGGAAAGGCGGGAAAAAAACGGGATTTTTATTGAAAAACGGGAATTTGAAGCGATACCGTAATGTTTGTAATTTAATTACAAAAAGACTCACCGGAGTTTGAGGCATAGCTGACTTTGAATTTGCTATTAGTTTTGCAACATAAATTTGTTTAAACAATTTGTTTGGATGAATTATTGCAAATTTCAATTTTAACTCAATGAACATATGACTAAAAAATTATTCTTGCATTATCTAAATGGAATAATAATGAGGCTTTTAGTGCTGATAAGAGAAAGAATGATAAAACCAATACAACATATATTCATTGAGTTGTTCTGAATGAATCTGTTTGAACAAATGAATTATTTCGAAAATTGATGGATTTAATAGTCAAGTTAGTTTTGCTATTTGGTTACTCTTTCTATAGATTTTGTCTGTATTTTGTATTACATTTAAAAAAAAAATGTTACAGTGAACTTCCACTTGAGTTGACCGCGCGAAAACGCAAACATTCAGTTAAGTTGACTCAAGGTGGGGAGTCACGAGTCCCCACCATCAAGGATAATATCCCCCTCTCTGCAGCTTTCTCTCTCTCGATCCGTGGTTTCTCTTTCTCACCGTATTTGTAGTGGGGGACTGTTTACTCAACTTATGTGAACGTTCCCAGTCAACTTATCCGAAAGTCAAGTTAAGTGAAGGTCAACTTAAATGGAAGTTGACTGTATCTTCAATTTCATCACTTTTTTTGTCTGTTTTTCATTTATCAATACTTTTTATTTGTAATTATTTTCTCAACTCTTATATCTCAAATTTATAAATTAGGAGCTTGAAACTCAGAATTATTTTGGCTTATTCTTCAATTATTAACACATCTTTTGCTGCTTTATAGATTTGAAATTTAGCATTTTTCATCTTGTACCTATCTCATATGTCATTGAATACATTTTCGAAGTTATTAAAAAACAATCTTTTGCAGAATATTATAAAATTTGCTATGGTTTATTACAACATCTATTTTTGTCCCACCAATGATGAGACTATAAGATCAAAAAATAACTATTCAATTATGAAGCATTTTGCCTCGAAAAGTTCCGAAAGAAATAACTTTGTCAAGATCACTGTTAGGAATATAAAGACCTTACTGTTAATTAACCGTACTTAATCCCGCCAATTTAATTTAGGGATTCCGCATTTTTATTTGATTAATCGAATGGTCATTGGTCCTATTAGTATGGAGTAAATGTTTCAAAAACAATAGGGATTCTGCGTTTGAGGTTTTTAAATGAATTCAAAAATGATTGAATTATGGTTTTTGTTTTTTTTTTCAAAATATTTAACTGTTTTTCATATAACGGTAAAATTTCAAAATCTGACGGGGAAAAGCGGGAAAAAAGCGGGAATTCTATCATAAGTCCGAGTTAGACACCTTGCAATAAAATAGTTGCATTTGCAACAAAATAATTGAATTTTTAACCAAACGAGATGACATTTCGAACCATAATAGTAGTCTATTCAAAACCGGAGAAAAGAAAAGATTCTTCTAGAAATTTTGTTGGAATCTATCTTCAGAAAACGTTACCCAAGTTCGTAATGTGACTTCCACTGAAACTCCCCTCTCCCTCCATACCAAATCACAAACCGTGATTTTTTGCACGATTTCCTTCCCCTCTCTCCAATCAGTATCATAGTTTACGGGCGACCCATTAGGAGACCTAATGGAGAATGAAAAATGCACCTCGAATTTCTAGACATAGCCTAGGGGAAAGAGGTACGCTGAATGGAATATCTCCATTAGCTTGCATAAGTTCTTGATTGTTGACTTGTTGTCAGAAAATTTGAAAAAGGATTAGGCCAAAATCAAAATCCTTTTGCACACATTTCCTTCCCAGTGGAAGGAAGCCGCTTTATAATAAAGAAAACGTCAACTATGTCTGGGAAATTGGGTACAGAATTCTGACAGATGGTTTGGTCTCAGCGTTCAAGAAGTTATTTCTTTTTCCAAATTCCTTCTTATATGTGGAACTTAGAAAGAAAAATTTGGACCACACCATGTCACAAGTGACAAAAGAAGCAATCGAAAAACATCATCGAATGAAACCACGCGTATATGAGAAAGGCATTTTAAAGCATTAGGCAAATTGGTATTAGAGAATGTTTTAACAAGGCATATGGATTTCGTATAATGAATCAGTCTGAAATTATAAAAATTTTATATCTGTCGGAAAATTCACAAAACCAACATTTATTTATATACATAGATATATGTATATGTATAAATATTTATTAGATGAAAAAAATTGGAAATCGTATGTTGTTCGCAAATTCAAGATAAGCGAACATGCGTCCCTTTTTTCTAATACCACCCACAAAAGAAACAGAATCAATATTTTTGTAATTTACCTGTTGCACACTCTCGAATACACGTTGAAAGCGGAGCTTATTAGAGTAAAATTATGCAAGAACTGAATTATTTTACATTTCAAAAGCTAACAGTATGCTGTTGCATCTATTTCTACAGCAGTGATGGGTACCATACTTTATAGGATGATCTATTTATCGTTATCATAAACGATTCATAATGTAACTTTTTCTTGGTTACTTTTGCTAAGAAAAAGTAATTATCGTTGAGTCTTTAGTTACTCGTGTAACGGATGTAATATTTCCAAAACATTGCAAGATCAATTTTCAACTAAAATGATGGAAAAACTGGAAAATCTGAAAAAATGAATGTTCGACAGTGGAGTTTAACTTTCAACCAACTGACTGAATTTGCAACTAGAAAAGATAAATTTCCGAACGAGAAGCTAACTTTTTTATAAAAGAGACAAAATTTAAAAAAAAACACATGAATTGAATGATCCTCCAAATAGAAAAAAAAATTTTAAACAATTTATCTTAACTTCAAAACCAAAGAAGATTCTAATTTGAGATAAGAAAAGAAAAATAAAAAACTAACAGTTAGATTTTAAACCTGAGAAATAAATTTTCAGCCTTAAAAATAATTACTAATAGTTTATATTACAACTGAAATTTGGTTGTTTTGATCAAAAACAGTTAGGTCAAATCAAGAATCGTATATTTAATAAAATGGTTGGACCATAAGTCGAAAAAGGGAGAGAACTTCCAACAAAACAGTTTTAATTCTTAACCAAAAAGGACACCATTACAACAAAATTGTTGAATTCTCAAACGCAAAGATGTTATTCTTCAACCAAGAACATTTATTTACTACAAAACAGACGAACTTTTGGACAAATAAATAAACCTTTAACCAAACAGAACACTTCAAAAATTATTCTTGAAATGAGTAGTTCATTTTTCAACAAAAACGTTAGAATTTCAATTCAACCCAAAAACAAATATTCAGATAAGAGAGAAAAAAAATCCACGAGTTTATTGAAATTTGAAGTAAAAAAGACGAATTTTGAAGAAAACAGTTGAACTTGAGAAGTTACCGATTCTTACCGTAACCGTTACTCAACAAAAACGCAAATAGTTATCGATTTGTTACTTATTTACAAAAGTTACTCCGTTATCACTCTCTCAACCAAAAAAGAAAGTAATAAGTTACATCCCATCACTGTTTTATAGCCTATATGTCGAATACAAACAAATTCCAATATTGACATGAAATTTTTCAATTGATACAATGTGATGGTAGTGGTAGCAACGGGGCATTAAACATTATTTTTGAGAAAATAATTATTATAATTATCTTTAAGGATTTACTGAGAGCTGAAAAGAACAATGAGCGATTGCTGTGTGATGAAAATCCCGCGCAAAACCTGTTACTGTGATTAGTATAATTATTAACTTCAGTATTTTATCTAAATTACATAAAATATTAACCATTTAGTGTATGAATATTAGATTGAGAAAATTAGAAATTAAAGGAAGCGATTTAGACGTTAATTTTTGGATAAATGTTGTTTCTTTCTTCGTACCGTCTGAGAATTGCTTCCTCTCTATGAGGCGCTTACGCAATGAGAACTTCCTCAAGTAGGGTGAATCAAATTTTGTTCTTTTCCGTCTCAGATCTGCAATTTTTGGTGCTCATGTTACACAAATTATATACGCAATGCAATTTGAATGATTTTTCTTGAAAATTATATTTCAATAATTCCTATAATTTACATTCAAGTTATATAATACACCCAACCTAGTTTATTAAATGCAAAATTACAGGATGAATTTATCACATACTTCAATTCTTCATTCAATATTTGAATAATAATTGAGATTTTATACAATATTACTTAATATCATATAAGGCACAGGACCGAGGACAAATTTCATTAAAATTTAATGCACCCAGATAAATTTTCCTTCTTCTGGTACTTCGTTTTAAAAAATAGTCTAGACGTAAGTTTTAGAAATATTTTCTTGTTGATTCACGTTATTTTCTATTCCTACAAACTGCTTCTCTTTAACTGAGATGCAAGCCATTCGATTTTCAATTTTCCAGAAAATATTTCTTAAAACATATAAAATCAAAAAGTTTAAGAAGTTGTAAATATCGCAATAATTGTATCACTTTTTTCGTAAATCAGACTTGCGAATTTAAACAAAAATTAATTAATTATTTAATTAATCGAGGTCAGTCTTTTCCTTATACTCTAATCACATGCTTAAAATACATTTGAGTAAGCTCAAAATAAACGCAGTTTCCTTAGCTTATTTGTTGTCTTTTTTATATAAATGCTGCAAAAAATCGATTATTTTTGTTGGCATATCCTGAAGGTCCTCTTTTTTATAAAAAAAATATCTATACAATAATTCGAGCCTAAAAATTGTGTTCATCGGCATTCTAGATGCATTTCTCCTTGCAATCAAGAGTTTTTTTACAATTAATATTTGAGGATCATATAACGATAGCAATTTCTCTTTCACGTGAAATCTAATTTACAACAATTCATGTTGGACTAGGAGATTCGACTCTCTATATAACAAATTAGGAGAAAACAATAATATTAGGGATGGGCGATCTCAAATCGAGAATTTCGAGCTGATGATTAGTTTTTTGAATGGATTCATTTTCCCCGATTTCAAGAGAATACAAAAGATTTAACGAAATTGCAAGGGATTGCTGATTCGGGCTGTTTTTAATTGTCAATTTTTCTCGTTTATGGAAATAGTGAGTTTCCGGAGTGGAATATTGGAGTGTTTTAGAGTCTCAAAATACAAAATGCAAAATCATTTGGAAGAATCGAGAAAAAACAATGAAACAGCGAGTATGAGCTACATCAAATGGCAGATAAACCACCAGAACTACTATTGGACTAAAACAGAGGGATCAAAGGAGTCCTAAAGAATTCGAAAGATTTCACGGAACTCAACAAGACAATCATGAATTTCAAGAGGACTTTCGAGGAATTTCGATAGATTCTTACGAATTCCGAAGGACTTTTAATAATTTCAAATGATTTGAAAGAGTTTTGGAAGATTTCGAGAATCAATAGGATTATTTAAAGGATTTCAATAAGTTTCAAGGAGCTTTCCAGGGCTTTCATGGAAATATAGAGATTTCAAAGAAATTTCCGCGTTTTTAAGGAATGCTGGGAGATAGTTTTCGAATAACTCCCAAGAGATTCTGTAAGGATTTCCTCAGACTTGAAGCGATATTTATGGAATCCCAAATATTTTCATGATTTAAACGGGATTTTCTAAGATTTTGTGAGGTTATAAAGGATTGAACGCATTTATAGAGATTTTGAAGGATTCAAAGAGTTTTCTAGGAAGTCTAACAGATTTTAGGGGATCCGAATGCATTTCGATATATTCTGTATGATTTCTGCGAATTTCAAGAATTTTTACACGATACATCATCATTTGAACGGATTGTCGTAATATTTCCAAATATCGCAATAGATCGTTAAATTTTAAAGGATCCCCTCATTTTTAATGAAATTTAGAATGAAATTTTAACGAAATAACATGATTTTGGAGGAATTTCGTGAGATTTCACGGGGCTACAATTTTTTACGTAATATCATAGTTCAATAGATTACATCATATTCCAAAGTATTAAAAAATTCTTTAAACAAATTACTCGTTATTGCTGACTCAAAACGGCCTACTCCCAAAGATTCGATTAAAGAAGCGATATTTGAGATCGATTGGTCAGAAAAATCGAATCGTTGATTTTGGAAATCGATTTCCCAGAATCGATTCTATCCTTTCGAGGATCGCCCATCGCTAAATCATCTTCAAGTTCAAATTGGGCCTCAATTCTAAAAATTTCGAATAGATCCTGAGGAATTTCTAAGTTTCTCAGAAAATTCTCGTTTGCTAGATAAAAAACAAAGTAAAAAAAATAAACGATGTATCGCACAGCGAATAAAATTTGTATAAAAATTTGTCAATACATCTTATTTCGGAAGCCCTAAATATTTTCATCCGGCAACTTGTGGGCATAAGTAAAGAACAAAACGTAAACTGTCGGCAGCACAGAGAAAATAATCACATTTTTCAACACAGCGATCGCAAAATCAATAACTCTACTTTTTCTTCTTTCATTCAGACGCTCTAAGTTTTCTTCTTCCTCTTCTTCGTATTCTCGTTCATTTTCTTCAATGGAATCCTTTTTCGCAACAATTTCTTTCAAATTTTCCGACAAGAATCGGCTCTCCTTGTTTTTCTCCAAACCTTTTGCGGCAGCAGCGGAACTCTCAGGCGGAGAAATGCTCTCAAATCTCTGCGTCAAGTTCGATCCACACTGTGGGGAGAAAATCGTGGCGAATTATTTTCAAGTTTCTCAATTTTTTTTATATTGTTGTAAATATTTAAATTGTTACGAACAGTTGAGAAAGATGATGACGCGTCAAGAAGAGAACTGCTGCTGCAATCAGTTGAACTGGATTTTTTCATCTTTTTCTCTTCAAAATCCTGTTTTGGTTCCAGAATTTCTGGCTTGCTCTCTTTATGAACATTCTGAATTTCTAGGGCCTTACTTTGCCAATTGCTCGAATTCAATGAGACGAAAAAACAAGTTTCGCTCGAGAGAGTACTTCCGTCACTACTTTTGGTACTAGTTTTCTTTTTTTTCTTGAAAGTCCCAGTCCAGCTATATTTCGACGTCTTTTTGGCCTTCTTCTCAACTACAAAAACGTTTTCGGAATCAACAGATCCCGAATTGGAACACCAGTCGAAACCCGAATCGCTCTCACAATCAGAATCGCCCTCCTTCTTCCATGGCGATTCTATTATTGGCATCCCATCGCCTCGATTTGAGATTTTGCTCTCCAACAAGTCTAGATTGTGTTTTGTCTTTGGTGGTGTTGTCAGAATTGTTGTAGAAGTAGTATCAGCTTCTTCGCAGCGAAAGCTATGACTCCGTCTCAGAGTGTGGATCGAACGTGCGCGAGGATCTGTTTTATGAAAACGCGATGCAAAGTGATTAGTCCAGGCATTCGGAGGTTTTACGTCGAAAATGATTTCTTAGAAAATAAAAAGTTTGCACTTCGTTTTTTGGCAAATATAGTTGTATAATGAATTAAACAAGAGGATATTTGCTTTAATCCAAGTCAGGGTGAGGTCAGTTCTCCTCGCACGTTTTTCGACTCAATACAAGGCGGTAAGATAGGGATTGTCGAGTGACAGATTTTTTCGCTCTGCTCTTTCCGTGGACATCCATGATTTGGGATACTACAATTTTTTTTCGAAAATAAAACCCATCCTTTCTACCTGGGGGTCATGCATAAACTATGTAGCCGATCTCAGGAGGAGGAGGGGGTTGTAATAAATAATACGGTCATCCACGGAGGGGGGGGGGGCAGTTTCAATCGGATCTACGTACACGGAAAGAAAATTTTGACATCTGCTGAATTCATAGTAGTAGGCCAGCGCAAACAAGGCATGAAAGCAGCAGCAACTTCAATTTTCGAAACGCGTCTG
>WSXT02101629.1:0-11431 GCA_011762715.2 Neuroterus valhalla
CCCTACGAGACTCGTGAAATGTGGAAGGTGTGTGACCTACATTATTCCTGTTACCAATCATAAGCCGCCCCCCCCCCCTAGAGACCTATGAAATGGGGAGGCTGTGTGACCTACATCATTTCTATTACTAGAAATAGGTGTGCCTTCACGCCCCCACAAGACTTGTGAAAAGGGGAAGTAGTGTGACCTACATCATTTCTATCACCAGGCATAGGCTTGCCTCCACGCCCCCGACGATACTTGTGAAATGGAGAAGGTGTGTGACCAACATTATTTCTATAACCAGTCATAGGGGTGCCTTCACGCCCCCCACGACACTTGTGAAAAGGGTAAGGTGTGTGACCTACATTATTTCTATTGACAGACATAGGGGTGCCTTCACGCCATCCATGAGACTTGAGAAATGGGGAAGGTGTGTGATCTCCATTATTTCTATTACCATTCATAGGAGTGCCTTCATGCCCCCACGAGACTCGTGAAATATGGAAGGTGTGTGACTTACACTATTTATATTACCAAACATAGGCGTGCCTCCACGCCCCCACCCTCTCGAGATTTGTGAAATGGGGAAGGTGCAGGACCTACATTATTTCTATGACCAGTCGCTGAGAACATCATACGTTTCGAGGAACTGTGCAATATCCTCATGATATCTGAGAGGGAATGCCCATCAATCACTGCTGAGGAGGTGAAGAAAGCATTAAGGGCACGAAGAACTTCTCCGCTGCTGTTCCAGATTGTATTATGAACTTTTGGTGGAAGAAGTTTACTTCTACATACCAACATCTGGCCCGCATCTTTACCTTATTATCAAAGTCGGGGATTCCCATTTCACAGTGGCTGGTGTTAGGACGAGCTGCACTCCTACCAAAGAAAGGCGACTTGTCCAACCCAAGGAACTACAGACAAATAACTTGTCTGAACACAGTGTATGAGATCTTCACATCTGTCCTAAATGACAGGATTGTTTGGATAATTGGACCTGTATGGAGTGAGATTTACAAACAACGAGGATCGAAAAGAGGCGCAGCAGGATGTCGGGAAAACCTGCTGATCGACAGGAGTGTCTGCAAAGGTGCGGCAAACCACAAACGCAATCTGTCGATGGCCTGAGTTGATCACCAGGAAGCTGTTGATTCAACTTTCCATAGACTTATCATCTGTCTGTTGAAAATCTGGAAGGTTCATTCAGATATATCAGGATGCATTGAGAGCTTTATGCCTCTTTGGAAGGCCAGATTTACTATCACTTCTGGAAAACATCGTGTGACTACCAACACTGTCACTTTCCAGAGATGGGTCTTTCAGGGTGACGCAATGAGCCCTCTCTTCTCCTGCATCACAGTATTTATCCTATCCTTCGCAAACCGTGATTCTCGTGGATACCTCTGTGGCGGAACTAATGTTCGTGAGCATAAGGTCACTCATACATTCTATATGGATGACTTAAATATCTATGCTTCTGGAAAAGAGCATCTTGGAGATGCTCTTAGTATCGTCGGGAGGTATACACGGGAAATTGGTGCGGACTTTGGATTGGATAAGTGTGCAGAGATTCATTTGAAACGTGGACGAATAGCAGGTATAGATAAGGACCCTGAGTTTGTTGACCGAAGTGCTATTAGACACCTTAGCGCTGGAGAGACCTACAAATACCTGGGTGTGCCTGAGAGTCGCATTGAGGATACAACATCAGTAAAGGAAGTTCTCCAAAGCAGATACAAACACCTGCTCCGACGGATTTGTTCGTCAAACCCGTCGTGGTGAACAAGATATCTGCGACTAATATGCTTGCCGTCTCAGTTCTACTCTATTCGTTTGGGGTGGTTCCATGGACGGACGCGGACTTCTCAATCTTGAATGCCTATACAACCGAATCATCCTTAGTACTGTTCATATCATCGCGAACGGTAGAGATCCTCTCCCGACACTGGTCAGGAATCAAAAAATAAGTGGGGAAGGAGCGTTCCTTTAGAAACCCGCGGAGAAGGCAGCTGAAACCCTTGGCCGGAACTCAACATCAGGACTGAGGACAGTGCACTACTCCATCAAGATACCTCACTCCTCAAAGCACAGGTGAAGAAAGCGGAGGCGAAAAGCTTCCTGAAACAACATGAAGACAAGGTGATGCACGGGAACTTATACAAAACTGTAAAAGAACAATCCTTGTCACAAGAGTCAACGTTTGCTTTTCTGAAATCACCTGGACTCAATTCAGGACCCGAGAGTTTCATTTTCGCGTTTAGGGACGGTGTGATTTCCACCTAAGAATACCGTAGAAGCATATTCCGTCAAGAGGTTTCCAGCAATAGGTGCCTTCAGAGTGCTTTGCCACCATCTTTGTCGCTCTTATGGCGACCCTGCCCCGCTGAATGCTTCAAGGGGGATAGATTCTATTGTTGAGAACGAGGAGTGCCGAATGCTTCAAGGGAGATGGATTCTATTGTTGTGAACGAGAAGTGCCGAATCTATTAGAACTGCGATTTCTCAACAATTGCTCCTATCCAACACACAAGACCCGATATCGTGCTCCTTGACAAACGTGATCGAACAATGTTCATAATCAAATTCTTGGCCCTGGCTGACTCCAACATCAAAGACATTTTCACTGGTAAGTAGCCTGAAAGCCATACACGTTTGCCAAAAATATGCCGTGGCACTTGCGGGACGGACGCAAAGAGCAGTCATACTTGGGTCGCTCCGTGTCCTTATTCGCCGGCCCTTTATTGTGATTTTGTCGTGCATGTGGCCACTCATCTCACGGTCATGAGACGTGGCCATGGGTGTTTTTTACCGCAGTAACTGGGAGCTTGTGTTTTTTTTCCTGAATGACAGTTGCTCCCAGGCGGACCCTGCGCCTCGTAACCCTTCGCGTAATTTTTTTATACGAAAATCCTACGATGAGATATCATGCGTGTTGGAGAATGTTTCCCACATTTTTGAAACATTCCTGAAATTTTTTTGGCGGAATTCCCTCCAAAATATCTTGATCTTGGATAAATTTTCCCAACCTTTTTGTAAAAATTCCCAAAACATCGGTGTAATTAGCGTTAGCAACATTTTGGTAGAATTTCCCAAAGATTCTTTTTTAAGTGCATGATGAGCTTCTAGAACGTTCTAGTTGCGTAACGGAATGATGCTGCGCGTTTGTGAGAAACGAAACTAGGTATAAACAGTTCCAAGGTTATTTATCAACTCAAGAATGTTAAGGTCATATTTTGATAGATTTTTGCATTTTTCTTTGCGCCATGTAGCTTGTATTGAGAAAAACAAGGATGATTTATTGCTTCCTCATACATAAATCATTTAATTACTATATAGATAAAAGTTTATTCTTCAGCCGATTGGCCTTGAAAAATTGACCTGCTTACCCTACTTTTTTTACATAGTGCTTAAACTAATCATCAAGCCCAATATTCATCCCCACTTTTTATACTAATATCCATGCGCACGATTAATGCTATGACCACTCGCCCGCTCTTATCGTCTTGCCTTCCTTACTTCGCCTCGCACGCATTTCCTCACTTTTCACCAGCCTCGCATTACCAAACAAGGTTTCCGCGGTCACCACCTATTTATTATCTACTATTCCTTCTCTGCTATTTTTACATTCTCATAAGAGAATTTATTACATTTATGTGGGATCGGACCCCCCCCCCCATTTTTTTGGAATGTCCACGTTTTGAGACTCCCCGAACCCAAAAAACAGGTTTTTACGAATGTGTCTGTCTGTATGTCTGTCTGTGAGCAAGATAACTTTCGAAAAAACTAATCTATTTGATTAGCTTTTGGTACACTCTTCCAATGTCAGAAACTGAAGGTCAAGTTCGTTGGCCAGCTGTTTTGGAAAAAATTTTATAAAATAAGAGCACTCCGAAAATTCTCGAGATCATTTTCTCCAAGATTCGAAAATTGAAAGTACAGTTCCTTGTAGTAAGAATGTTTCATTTTTCGGTGAAACTATGCAAGGTACGGTAAAATATTAGTGAACAAAAATTGTGCACCAAAAAATGATCCACAAATTTGTTAAAATTTACTTTTAGATAGGACAAGTAGTTCTTGATTTTTTGAAAAAAAAAATATTTGAAAAAGGAAAAGATTGAACTATCCGAAGATTGCCCCAAGCTTATGGAAAGCACTATGGAAATGGAATAATAAACTTTTTGAAAAAATGACGGGGGCTAAGACAGAAGATTGATGGAGAAAAGTTGTTCACCCGAAAAATATCTAGAAATTTGTGATAATTTTTTCGATTGAACGCGTAGTTTTTGTTTCAATCGTATAAAATAAAATATCAAACAATTAAATTTCCAGGAAAATCACCCAACATATAAAAAGATTGGGCAACAAAACTTCTTTACCGTTTCGGACAAATTTTGATCGATTGCGCAGCACGAGACAGGAGATCAGGATGTATTCGTTAAAGCCGGAGAAGCTTTAACAAAGGAGAATTCACAATCATTACATTAAAGTATTCGACATTTCGCTATCGAGTTTCAAAAGCTCTGTATACAAATGTAGGGAAGTCACATCTATCTCTCTGCATTCCTCCTTCTCCTTCCTTCTCTTCTTCTTCATCTTAGCTAAGATCACCATCACCGATACAACCGCCCTTATGCTCCCTCTTTCATTCACTACTACCTCCATGCTCATTCTACTTTTTTCCACCTCCTCGCATCCTTCTCGTCAGTATTTCACCTCTGCATACCCATTCCCACACAAATCCCATTATCCCTTCTTCTCAAGGAGCCGGAACCTAATAAAACTCTCATCCATGCTTTGAGCTCCCGAACACCATCTTCTCCCAGACATATCGTTTTATCCTTCTTGGTATAATAAAGCTACAATTCTCATTAAACCTCGACCGTCTTATTTTCTCCTCTTCTTCTCCCCCTCTCTCTGCATGTTGTTCTTCCTAATATTCTCATACATCGATCTCTCGCCCTTGTGTCTTCTTCTTACTTTATCCCCATGCAGACAATTTTTTCTGGGAAACCTTTTTCTCTCTTTCTCAATATTTTTATCTTCTCACTTGTTCTGCTTCTTCCAGCAGTACTCACTCACCATCCTACTCTACTAAGCTTTTCCACGTCTATCTTGATGGTCTTTCTTCCTCCTTAGAATCAAAAGTTCTTTCCCCTCACTTGCGCTAACCAATGCACGGCTGGAAAACGAGCCTCTTGCTAAGATCCCTCCCCGTCTACCTCACTCCCCGCGCTCGCATTGTCGCCTTCCAGGTCAGTAACTCCCTGTCATTCCTTCGATAAATGATATTCCTCCACCTACTATATCCGACAAATGTCCCTGTACTCAGTTCCCCTACAACCTGATCTTCTAAAGCCTCACGCCCTTTAACCTACGAGTCTCTTACCCTAGACCCCCACAACTTAATTGCCTTAACTTCCAAGCCCTATTACCTGCGAGGCTATAACCCCGACCCCCTAACCTGATTTCCTTAAGCGTCGAGCCCTGCAACCTGCGAGTCTATGACCCCAGATGCCCACAACCCAATGTCCTTAGCTCTCGAGCCCTGTAACCTTCGAGTCCATAACCCCGAACCCCCACAACCCGATTTCCTTAAAACTCGAGCCCTGTAGCCTGCGACTCTATAACTCTAGAACCCCCTTATCCGATTTCCGAAACCCCAGAGCCCATTATCCTACTATGCGATAACCCCATACCCAAACAACCAGATTTCATAAAACCTCGAACCCAGTAACCTGTTATGTAATAACCTCAGAACCTTAAAACTCAATTTCCACAATCCTCGAGCCCTGTAACATGCGAGTCTATAACCCCAGACCCCTACAACCTGATTTCCTTAACCCTCAAGCCCGGCAACCTGCTTCGCAATAACCCATAACTCCACAACCCAGTTTTCCTTAACCCTCGAACCCAGTAACCTGCTATGCAATAACCACAGGCTCTCAGTACCCAATTTCTCAACCGTCGAGCCCGGCAACCCGCTACGTAACAACCCCGGAGCCATACAACCCAATTTTTTTACCTCCCGAGCTCTGCAACCTGCGAGTCTATACAACTAGACCCCTACAACCCTATTTCCTTAACCCTCGAGCTCTGTAACCTGCGAGTCTATAACCCTTAACCTTCAAAATCCAATTTCCTTAACACTTTGGCCCGGCAACCTCCTATTCAATGACTCCAGATCCTCACAACCGTACAACATACGTAGACATGTGTACAAGCCCAATCGGGATTCTTCCACTCTACTTTGTATTTCCTTGACTTTTTGTTAGCCTTTCCCATTTCTATATTTGGTGTTTCAAAACTTTTGTCTAAAAATCAATTATTTTGGACAAGAAGTGTACGGCCATTAAAAGAACATTCAGTGATTTACGCATCTGTTGATTCGTGTATAGTAATGAAACAAACTCGCATCATATGAACGCACACTGCAATACTCTCAGCTGATTAGTTATCTTAATCGTCCATTTATTCTGATTGTCTTCAACTCCATGTTGCAACTGGACATTTTTGTGATTCATCCACGCTGGGTATTATTGGCGCGCTTATTTAAAAATCGCTGAATCGGCAACAAATCGCCTACACTAAATTTAAATTGTCATACTATTCGCCAGTCGCGAAACCTCCCAAAATTGGTCGCCAAATAAAATAAAAGTCGGCAGAAAGACGATAGATCGCCAAGGTAAGCAGCCCTTGGAGGTATCTCTCGAGTTGTGGTCTCGACTCAGTGCCAGAGGCCTCTATATCCCCCCCCCAGCCTTCCTCCGCTCTCTACGTTACGCTATTCTCCCTCTTCGCCCTTTTTCCCCCATGATTTCCTCTTGACAGTTTTTCCAAGCTTAAGACTGGCACTAACTCTAAGCCTACTACAAGGAGAAACCGAAACACCAATGGTTGATGTTTGCTGACAAAAAATCGCGAAACACCACCGAACGCTGCGTAAGAACGGTTCATAATTGTTCACGCAGCGGCCAATGATGCCTTACGCAGCAATAATAAAAATATGACTGAGTCGTTCGTGCGCGTCACTGGCCATAATCTACGCATCAATAGTTTGTACGTGCGCGGCACTCGCCGATGTGTGAAAAAGTTACCCCGTATCTACATGGACGCGTAAACGCAATACTCTGTCGCTTTCCATTTGCGCGCTTCAGTGTGGAAGAAGGAAACAGTGTATTGCGTTTGACGCACAGCGCAGCTTAAAAGGCGTTCATGTATAACAGGGGCTAATGCGGGTTGCAACAACTTCATGTGGGTCGGCGCGACCCGCATGAAGTTTCTCGCAGTTTTCCGCTCTGAAGTCTCATGCGCATCAGCGTGATTCTTTATTGTTTTGCAAATTTCCAATGTGACATTGGTGAGTGCCGCACACGCACTGTCTATCAATGCGTAAGACTATGGCCAGTGACGTGCACGAACGACTCACTCGTTTCTTTATCTTTATTGCGTAAGACATCACTGGCCACTGCGTGAACACTAGTCAATCGTGCGTGGACACTAATAAATGGTACGCACGCAGCGTGCAGTGGTGTCTGGACGCTTCTTTTCACGCCAAACACGTCTGAGTTGTGTCAAACGCAAGAATCAATGGTGTTTGGGTTTCTCCGTGTACAAGAATTTAGCCTCCTGAAAATTTGATTTACTTCTTGTATGCTCAAAGCTATGCTTCTAGCAGGTCTGTGTTTATCTGTCTATGTTTGACAGCTCCATTTAATAGGAAAAATTGTATTGCCTGATATTTTTATTGTGAGTGTGTATAGAATGAATTTTAAAAACAAATTCACATTTCGCCCACTATTCAATTAATATATCGCAAAACAAATTTTTACTGTTTAAACAATTTCAATTAGCAAATGAATAACTTTGTTATTTTTCACTTCAGAGCTTTCGCTTTTCGCCTTAATTAAATTTGAATAATTTTGATTTTCTCTTCGAACTGTGGAAATAGTAGTGACTTTTAATAGTGACTTTTGTCACTCGCTTCGCTCGTGCAAAAACCGTCTCATTCACTGAATAATCACCTCTGACACACGTATAGCATAATAAACTGCCAAGGTTATTTGTATTTTAAGTGGAATTTTTAGCATAATAAATTATAGCCGAGGGACGGAGATTTTCCACGGTTCCAGGAGAAAGGCGAAATAATCTAAGATTATTCAAGGCCAAAAATGACATCTCTAGAATAAAAACTGACAAAGTTATCAATTATTTGAATGATGAAGAATGGCTATATAAGGGAGTTTTTTTACACTGTATGGAGAAAGCAGAATTATTCCAGTTCATTTTGGGCAAAGAACTGAACCGTTCAAGCGAAAAGTAACAAAGTTGCGCCTTTGTCAACTGGAATTGTTCAAATAATTTGAAGTTGTTGTGCCACAACAAGTGGAAGACACTGCAGAAGAACATTGCGAAACTGTTGAAAACCTCCACTTCTATGAAGATTATTAAAATTTTTTAAATTATTGATGAAAATTTGTCGAAAATTAATTGTACTTAAAGCTCTACTTGCCTTAAGGAACATATTCTCATTAAAGTACTCGCAACCGATATTTACATCTCGCATAGTTTGGCTAGCGAATTGAAGTTTTCATTGTTTGAAGCGCGTTTTCATGATTAAAACAGAAAATATACGTCTCCATAAAAAGTAGTTTATATGAAACTTGAAGGCCTTCTCAAGATAAACAATTTTTTCCTCCATTATTTCTTCTTGTCTCCTATTGTTGGATGGAAAATGGTTTTTTTATTTATTTTTGTGAGTGCGTTATCGTGATTAAATGAAAACTGTTTGTCTTATCGGAAAATAGTCAACAGTAAATTTGTACATTTTTTCAAGATGAACAATTTTGATTCAAAATAGATGGTTAACGAACTCGTCTTTTACCTTCTGGCCTTGAAAAGTGTGCCAAAACACAATCCAGAAGGATGATTCTTTCGAAAGTTATCGAGTTCACAAATTACAGACACACAGACAGACGCCTCCGTAACAATCGTTATTTCTGACTGAGAGGGCCTGAAAACGTGGAGATTTCATTAAATCCGGGAAATTCATTTTTCACATAAGACCAATACCTTCCCATTCAGAATGAGAATGTAGCAAAAGTGTTACGAATGTCGATATTCTCTCATGTTTTGAGTTCCAATTTCAAGAAAAATTAATTACGCAAGCTAATGAAAAAATGCTCTTGTCCCCGAGACGAAACAAATATTCCCAGTAGGCATCAGGTCTTCCTGAAGACGTCGTTAGAGCGTACCTCTGTGACTTGAGACTTCACGTCTCAAAGACATACTGTGGGCTTGAAAAAGGGCCTCAGGACATCTTCGAGATATTCGCCGAAATACTTATGTAGGAGCTTATTTGATACCAAACAAGATATGTTCTGGATTTCAAAGATTTGTTTTGGAAAAAAAATATACATATATGGGAGAAATTATGAAGCCTAAAGATTTGAAGCTGCTGTCTTGTGTAGACAAGACTGGCAGTCAAGAAAATGTATTTCACGTGATTCCTTCAGAAGTGTTATTTTGTACGATCTGAATAAATTGTTGACAGGTTAAGCTTGAGTATCTTCTGGCTTTAAGGTTGTGAGCATTAAATGTATGTGCTGCTTACCAAACAACTTTGTATCTTCATTCGGAGAATGTCGTCCGAAAAAAAACTTCGTATTCAAACATTCAATCTTAATCCGGGTATCTCAACTTCATCTTTTCAGAAATATTTTGAATCGAATCAAGAAAAAAATTCAAATTGAGAAATTAAACGATTCAGACAGAATGAAATTGAATAAGAGAAATAGGTATGTCTTTTGTTTCAATGGTCATCTTACAAAACTTTGAAAAAATTTCCAAAACTTAAGAAAAAACTTCGTTGGATATTTTGAAAATGCTCTCGATTTCGTATATTGTGCTGAGTTACTTTGGTTAACGAACGTAGTTACAGCATTCAGGTAACCGAACAAATATATATATATATATATGTTTGGACTATTCCATTTTCAACTCTTATGAATAAGAGTGTAAAAAGTATAAACTGAACCCATTTCTAATTTATTTTTCATTTTGGATGATCTTTAAAACTTTCCGAATTTTCTCAAAAAATCAATTCATTTTTTGGTCAAAATGTGTGAGGCACGGGAAAATATAAATGAACTGAAATTGTGCACCTAAAAAAGATTTACAAATTTGGTAATATGAACTTTTTGATAGGACAAGTAGTTTTTGCTTCATTTATAAAAAAGAATATAAAAAATGAATAAATGAACTTTTGGACAATAAACACAAGCTTAGGAAGAATAAGATAGAAGCAAGCTCTTTCCCAGGAATATATCTTCAAATGTATTACCAACTTCTTCAACAGGATATGTAGTTTTCATTTCAATCAGTAAACATAACTATAAAAAGGAAATAATCAAATTTGTGAAAAAATGACTATAACTGAGACAGAAGATTGATAAAGAAAAGTTTTTCCCCCCAAAAATATCTGTAAATTTGTTATAATTTTTCCCATTGGACGCGTGGTTTTTGTTCCAATCGTAAAAAATCGACATTTTGCTTTTGAGTTTCACAAGCTTTTTATACAACTTAGGTAGGTACAAAGGCCGAGCGCTTAGCGTGAGGTTAATTCATAATCGAGCGCGGAGCGTAAGGTGAGATAGCCATCGAGCGCGAAGCGCGAGATGCGCAAGACGCGCGCCCTAGGCACGCTGAAACTTGTGAGCGAAGCGAGCCGCGCGCGATGAGAATGTGTCCGCGCAGCAGGCAGATTTTTTAAATTAAAATTCACACGATATTTTTCTGTATACCTTTGGTTTTAAGGCTCCATTGTAAGCTTCGTTTCTATACTAGACTTCGTAATGTGGTGATTGCCCATGTTAGCTACTGGAGACCCATGAAAAAAGTACTAAACATAATTGATCGTATTTGACTTTTAAAACGGTCAAATCAGATGCATAGGGAATGAATCGTTAGGTGACAATATCTTCTACATATTCTGAATATTTGAGACAATCCGTAAGTAAGGTCCCATTTCGGCGCAACTGCCTCAACGAATACATTCTCATCGCGTTTCTCGTGCTGCGCACTCGATCAAAGTATGTCCAAAACGGTGGAGAAGTTTCGTTGCCTAATTTTTTCCACATATTGTGTAGTTTTTCTAGAAATTCAATCTTCTGTGTTAGCCTTAGTCATTTTTTTATGAATTTTAATATTTCATTTTTATAGTTCGAGGCGTCCTTACGGTAAGATGAATAAAGAATTCCCAATAACATAAATAAATTATCTATCGAATTTTTCGAGTTGATGTTTAGGATTCCCACCATCGATTTATTATTTTTTATAGTTTTTAATCTAATACCGTTATAAGCTGGACATTCCCTAATAAAATGCTCTAATGTATCCATTTTTCGCAAGTTGCACATTTGACAAAAGCTGTCGCAATCATACATATATT
>WSXT02101651.1:0-25644 GCA_011762715.2 Neuroterus valhalla
TTTTGTGAACTCGATAACTTTCGAAAGAGTGATCATATTCGATCGTGCTTTGGTAGCCATTTCGAAGGACCAAAAAGCCAAATCGAGTTCGTTAACCAGCTATTTCGGATCAAAAATAAAAGAGGGGGAGCATTTTGAAAGCGCGTGATGAGAATGTGCCCGCGAAGCGGGCAGATTTTTTTCTATGATTTTTGTTGTGAGACTCGCAGGAAACGAGATATTCTTCAAAAACCGGTTTTGGTCAAAAATGCCAAAAAAGGGAATTTTTCAAACCTTGCAACAATTCCTAAACTAATAGGCCTAAGACTTTTTTTTAGATTTACGCAGATTTTTGTTTACACTATTTCATATCCCAGCAATATTGACGTAAACTTAACCTGGAACGATTGAGTTGGAAAAAATTGAACAATTGTTTTTTCGCCCCTAAGAATAGGCTTGGAATCAAAGGAAATTAAGTCTTCTTTAACTCACCTGTGGAACACTTATCTATGAAGTAATTAGGAGGAAAGTTATAGAGTGGTTTTTGAGACTTAGCGATTTTTTGCTGAAAATCCAAAAAATTGGGCACTTTTCAATGTACCATAACTCGGAACCTATTGAAGATAGCGGATTATTTTTTAACAAAATTTTCTCATAATTAAGTTTTTCTGCTTTCACCTGTTGGACATTTTGCTCTAGGACGCAATGGAAATCACCCGTGCAGGCAAACGCAAAATTTGAAAATGTTTCAAAAAAAAAAAAAAAACAGGTTCTCCCTCCCAATCGAGGACACTTTTTTGATATGTCAAAGAGGACCCCTTGATGAAGCGTTCTCAGAATAAAAAAAATTTGAAAAAGTAATTTTTCGGTAATTTTACTTATTTTTCCGAAAGAAAAAATTTCACATTTGCACGAAAATCTAGGTAATTTTTCTCTATATTCGGTTTTCAGCATTAACTCAAAATAACAAGAAACTTAAGAAAATACGATTTTCTACTTTTTCTATTTCGTTCAAATTCTTTATTTTAACTTTAGCGTATGTTCCAACTTGTAATCATTAAGTTCATTTGTGAAATTATAAGTAGTTATAAGGTAGTGATCTGCTCCACATTTGGAACTCATCTCATAAACCTTCTATTTCCAAGTTTTTAGGCAACCCAGCTATTCACATCATCCCGCTGCCAAAAAGTGTGATTATAATATAACGTATGCCCATGAGGCATTCAGCATTTGCGCACATAGTGATTAATATACAAGCAAAATCAGTGCGTCCCCATGAAACTTGTGTGAAAAAATCAATTTTTTGTGGAAAAAATCAATATTTTTTGAAACACGATAATATAACGTATGAAGATCACACTAACTTCACAATATTCTCACAAAGTAAACCATGAAAAAACGATCGGCATACGTAGAGTGCGGGTCTAAGGCAATCGTGAAAGTCGGCTGAGACCCTAAAAAATAATACAAAATATTTCATTGTTGTTTCACGCTACACGTATGCCGATCGTTTTTTCATGGTTCACTTTGTTAAAATATTGCGAAGTGTGATCGTCATACGTTATACTATCGTATTTCAAAAGATATTTATTTTTTTCGACAAATTGGGATTTTCCGGCGATATTTTGATACAATCGAAGATGAAAAAATCGTATCGAAAAAATCGATAGAAAATCAAAATCCCTACTTCTGACAACATTGCAAGTCCATTCTTCATCTTTCTTACCTCACATCCCTTTTCCTTAGTTTCCAAAAAAACATAAAATGTCTAGCTCCTTTACGCCCATTGAATCCGGCGATTGCTTTTTTTTTAAAAGATAATTTCCACATATTTATACCTTCAATAAAAGCACCTCCATATTCTAAAATAGTGAAGGGATTAAAATAGAAATAGATACACAAGTATGAAGGAACTACCTCTCTATTTTAATTTTTTTTTTATAAATACCTTGGATGTGGAACGGGATGGGTATAAAAACTGTAATCGCCAGACAGTCATATTGGAAACTGTTCTCTCCAATTTCATTAAACAATAAAGGATATAATTTATTAATGAAAAATTGCAATATTTAATTGATTATCAAATTATTTAATTGGTAATCTGTTAATCGGCACATTGTTTCCAATCAAACTGTTGATTTCGATCCATCTAGTTTAAGTTGTTCCAAATGACTTTTCACTTTATTTACATAAGTCTTATTTTGTGCAAGAAATAATTCTAACGGTAATATCGGACTGTACAAAAGTTCCAGTCAGCCTGATTAGCAGAAAGACTGACAATTTTTATTAAAAAGTACAGGGGAAAAATTTCGTAAACGAAGTCACTCGTTGAAGATTGTAAAAAAAAAACAGCATCGCTTTGTCGATTCTGAGATGTCGAAATTAATAATTGAAGGTTTTAACCACGAAATGAAGTCAACGCTTTGCATTTTTTCGAGAACACTCTCTCTGGACTTGGAAATTTTGTCGAGGCAGTTTAATATTGGTTCGGTAATGAACTTGACCTAGTACAATGTAGAAAGAGGAAATGTATCTACAGTGAATAATGGATGATTATTGATTGAAAGCACGAATGTATGCACAGCAATTCATTTTCAATTTTTGTATTTATCAACACAATTTGTGGAATCAATAAATTAATTCAACTATAAATCGAATCAAATTATTTCACATCTACTAGTATTCTTAGTAATGATTATCCACTGTGGAAAGGTTTCCCCTTCAGATGAAAGTTGCTTCTGACGCTGACAAAATAAGTCAACTTTCACTCACGAACAAGTCTTAACAATTTCTTTATTACCTATGCTCGCTTGATTTTAGCCTTTTTTGTATGTATGTTGATATTCTTTGTCGGTAATCGTCTTCAATCAGTTTTTGTTTTGTTTTATAGCAGTATTTATATTTCATTCGTATCAAGTGCGAAAAAGGATTTTTTATCCAAACGTTCCTAACGGTTTCTTAGTTCTTATTTCATGCTTGTTAGACACATTAAAGAAAAAATTGAACTAATTACAAACAAATTAAAAATGTATTCAAAGTTCCTCTGTAAGGTACTTTATACTTTTTTATTGCACTCCAAGTAATCGAGGTTTGAATAGTGAGCCAATAAATGCCCGAATGATGAGATAGGGGAAACTTGCTCACATTGGATAATACAGCCTACAATGGGTTATCATTTATCAAAAATACTCATGTATGCAAAGAATTGATTTGATTGAAATAGTTTGGACATGATACGTATTAATAAATTACATTTGAAATAATGATAGTCCACTGCAGGATAAATTTTCAACTGTGGAGTTCTTGCACCTATTTTATCGGAAGTTCATTTTAAATTCATGAATGGAATTTCGAGCTTTTTGATTTCTAGCTACCCGGGGAAATACAGTTTTTCAAACGAGACTTTGTACAATAATTACAGCCTTGAGTATCATTGACCTTAATTGAGAATAATAACGAAAACATTTTCTAAATTATTATTTCTGATGAAAACTCCGAGAGTTTGTAAAAAGCATTGTAAAGTTGCTTCAAGGCGGTTGAAGTTCCAATCTTTCTCTTTCTAGTCAAAAATTTGAAGTAGGGGAAACCTGCACATACTAGATAACTGTTAATTCAAAGTACTCATATACGCAATATAATTAGTTTTCTACATGCATTTGTATTTTTAATTAATAATTATCTACTGTAGGTAGGTTTCTCCTAATTTAGAATCTAAAAGATTCAGACAAATTAGGTGAAATTAGCGACGGGAGAAAAATTGCAAGATCGACAACTGGAAGAAGGCCTAGCGAAATGACTATGAAATAATTTTATTAACGTATTATTTATAAAAACCAGAATCTAAATGCGACCAGAGAAGCGACATGGCTGCGAGTATTGTTGCGCAGAACGTTATTTGTCGACGTGAATAAATAAATGGACACGTGTAGAACATTAGTAGAATACAGGGGTCTTTTTTTCACGTACGTCAACTCTTTTTTGTGATAATTCTCTGTAGGAACAGATCATGCCAGGTAACTGTACGTGTCCTTCTGACCTTCCGTCCGCTCCAAATACTCTTTTTCTATTAAAATATCTATACATTTCTGGGGAAATAGAATAAAACAATCGGTGAGCAAGAAATTGAAACGAAAGCTGATTAAGAAAATAATCAAAAAATTCAATATTTACCTTAATTACGTGAACTCTTGGCTTGAACCTGGTACTTAACTGGTTCAAAACTTCAGCCACGAGCTGCTGATGTTTGAGAACCTTTCTCATTTTCATGATTCTCACTATCGCCGCTTGAATTAATAATTTTCTGTCCTCCTCGATATGCTTGTGTGTAGTTTCCTGCTCCACTTTGAGTTCAGTTTTCATTGGTATGTTGATGTTTACCCTAAGTTTTTTGCTGCAAAATTAATTACAATTTTATATTATGGTTCGAACATTGTCAAAAAAATGCATTCGTTCAACTAATTTCATAAGTTCCTATGAGAAAAAAAGATTCTCACTTCCTGTAACCCGTGAAAAGTTCGGCGGAGGTTGCTGGCGAAAGTTCGGCTTCGTCTTCGGTGGCCGAGATCAACAATTTCGCTTTTAAGAGAATCTGCATTACCTGCAGAAATTGATTATACAAAATTAATGAATAGGTGAGGGAAAAAAAATTAAGTTAGCGGAATCGTGAATCCATTTTTATTCACAAATAAGAATGCATTTTGAAAATTCGAAAAGTTCGCGATACTAGCACAATCTAGATTTGATTTCGGGGAAAGGGAGGGTTAATAATTTTAAGGTTATTTCTTCGCTTGGAATTTTCAATATAAATAACAAATATATTATTCATGAATGTTCTAAATATCATTAAAAACCGTTTGAATAGGAAACGTATTTTTTTTTACAAGACACTTCTTGTGTACTATGATATAATTAGCGATTAACAAGTTTAAACAATTTATAAAATTTTTGAAGTCAATCATAAACTATAAAAACAGAGTTGTCCAACTCGTGAGCAACGGCGTAAATAACTCTCTCTCGTCAATCCCTTCTCTTACCACCTTAAATGCGTTCATGCCGTGAGCGCGATGTGGAAAGGAGAAAAGAGAAGAGAATTCTCGGAGAGGCGCTGGGGAAGGGGAAGAGAGGAGAAGCGCTCCAGCCTTACGTTGGACACCCCTGTATAAAAAGATTATTTTTAAAGAGCAAAATTTAGGCGTCTTTCCACTCTTTGCGAAGCGCGTAATGATATTTTCTACATCCACCGGGATATCTCTGTGCACGCTTAAAAGCTTAATGACGTGAATTGAAGAATAAATCAACAAGTTTTATATGCCTTAAGAAAAATGTATCATCTCGGAATCTTTTAAACCTAGCAAAACGTCAAATTTTGCTATCAAATTTCATTTCAAAATATTTAAAAATCTACATTTTTTTCAATTTTTTGAGATTTCAAAACTCCTGAATATCTTCTGAAATGATTCGAATTTTACCAAAAATTTTAATACATCTTGCAACATTGAAAGAAACAGCTTCAAAATCTTCTAGATTTTTCTTTTTTCAGTTTTGGAATTTTTTTAAATCTCTTCAAATATTCTTTCGGAATTAATTTTTCAAAATGAAAACTTATTTTGAATTTTTTGAGAAATCTTAACACATTTTTCTATCATTCTGAATCCTTTCAAAATTATTGAAAAGTGTCTTCATTTTTTGTTTGAAATCATAAAAAGTCTACATTTTGTTTGAGTTTTTGACATCTTTTTAGGTTTTGAATTATTTTTGAACTTGTTCAAAACTTCTTAATATCTCTTGAACTTATTTCAATTTTTTCAAAATTTATAACGGTTCAATTGTTATCCATGCATAAAAATTTGTGTGTGCTTCGAAATATTCTTAAATATTCTGCTGAAATTAATTTTTCGAAATGAAAAAATCAGTTCAAATTTTACAAAGAATCTTAAGGTAATTTTTGTACTATCTTACAACCTTTCAAAATCCTTAAAAGCTTCAGAATTTTATTTAAAAAATTCTTAGTCTTTCTTCAACTTACTAGCATTTTTTCTGAATAAATACATTTGCATCTATTATTTACACCTGAAAATTAAATATTTGTACTTACAAATAAAAATTTTGTTAAACAGAACAATTAAAATTACCATTGTGACGTTCTAAGTTAACAGATTTAGAATCATCCAATATTATCATTGAATTATTGTTTAATCTCGAATACATGAACTACAGTTGAATTATAAAAATCATTAATTAATTTATATTTATATTTCCATTTCAAAAGCTTTTAATCTTTTATTTTGTAAATCTCCAAAACTGCACTTTAAATTTCTTCTAATTGGAAATGTAGTCTAAAAAATGTAGATATTTGGAAATGGAAAAATGTAAATTTTCGATGGTTCAAGATTATGTATTGTGATATAAAATTTGGGATATATCATGTGAATAAATAGATCTTTCTTCTAAAAACTGTTAAAATACCCGGCCAAAGAACAAATTCACTATTATTTCTCGGTCTCAAAAAATTCACGGTCATTTCACAGTTTCTGGGTCCAGCGGCCATCCTGAATTATGATAATTCAAAACCTAATTTCATTCTTCTCGAATGATAATACGTGTCTCGTGCTTGGTTGCTTCACAATTTTTCTTCAAAAAAACAAATACAATAATATATAATATTTCTGACACTTTTCGATTTTTTAAACGCACAATCTTCTGATTTTCAAGACTTTTTTATTTTATTTATGAAACTACTAGTTGATTATCGCACTTCTTTATTTCTTGGTGTTATCTTTAACATTTGGTATCATAAAACTAAACATTTTCTCTTTATGAAGGCGCCAGAATGAAGAAATAAAATATTTACTATTGTTCATATTGTCTGTGGTACTTTAATTTCAGAATATTTTAGGTTTTAAAAACTTTTTTATATTAACCAAAACAGGCAGGTGACAGTCGGAACTCAAAGTGACGGAAATGTTTACCGTCGCCGAGTAGCGGCGCTGGCTGTACTTTTAAGCCGACAGTTTACGAAATACATGGGAAAAGTGTCAACAATGTTGAATTTTAATTTTTTTAAGTACGTAAACGAAATTATTCGATTTTGCTCTGCTTGAAAATAAAATTCTAGTGTTTTTAGAATTATTTTCCTAGTTTTTTCAACAACAAAAATTTGTTTATCACGTTTTATTCGCCTTCTCCTTGTTCATCTGACTTGGAACAGGAAATTATATGATATAATTATAGTTTTTATTTTAGGGCAGGAAGTTTTAGCATAATGAAATATCATTTCACTTGGAACAAAGGAAATTATTCAAATGGAACGTGAATTTTTTTAAATAATTATAATTCGGATTTAAAAAAGAGTGAATTCAAAAATCGCTCTTCCCAGTCGAAATCCGTCAAAATTTGAAAGTCCCATATCTTCTTAATTCTAAATGAAGAAAATTTGACTTATTCGAATCAAAACTTCAATAGTTGTAGTTGGAAACTCATTTGTTTATTCAAGCATAAATTTTATCCTAATTTGAAAGTTTGAGTATTCGAACTTTGGTTGACAATTAGTCTTTTGTAGTATAATTTAATTTATCTGTTTGAAAATTGAACTCTTTTCGTTGCAGATTCTTCGTTTTAGTTGAAAACGCTTATGTTTGGTCTGAAATTGGTTTTTAAAACTAAAAATGTTACTGTTTAATTTTTCGGTGGGAGTAATTATTTTTTCAGTTCAAAATGCAACTATTTTGTTCAAACATTATATTTTTTGGCAGAAAATTAATCTTTCTGATTGAAACTTAACCTTCTTGTTTGAAATTAACCTTCATGGTTGAAAATCTTTTCAGTAAAAAATCCATTATTGAAATACCTAAATAATTCTGTTTTTTGAATAATATTCTATTAAGTACAATTTACATATTGCTCACGAATACACTTTATAATCCTCCAACTTCATAATATTTATTTATTCTATAAATCCTATTATTTATAACGTAAGTCGTTAGAAGTATTGTACATATTTCCATAGATGTCTTTATTTTTTACAGATTAATTATAAGGAAGCAAAATAAATCATTGTCTAAATTTAAAATTGATAATCTAGTTAAACTGAGTTTTAATTTCACTAATAATTATAGATGTAAAAGGAGAAGAAATTTAATTTAAATCTATCATTTTCATAGTTTACGATATTTACATATGTCAATGATACAAATTCTATATTTTTGTAGAATTATTATATGTAATCTGTGAGAAGCGTATTAGTATATAGTAATGAAAATAATGGTACACCAAGCGCCGCCACACGGCTGCGGTCAAATCTAACGTCACATTTATTCTAAGGCCTTGATAGGAGTGACACCCGCCTGAACCAAAACAATCGTGAAACGTAACCTCACAATCAGCTGAGTTAGATTCATGCTCAACTTGAAAGGTTATTCACAATAAAATGATGCCTTCTCTACGAGGGGCTATTCACTGAAGAATAATCATAACGACCGTCGACTAACTTCTCCGGAATCCTTGGGTCGTCCCTCTAGTCGTTAGTAGAAGTCTTGAAAAGTCTTGGGTTAGTCGCTCTGACTCGAAAGGAACAAAACACGAGCGCGAGGGTGAAGAGATGAGGACAGTAAAAGAGTAAAAGGGATGAACTTAGGAAAATTCTTCGAGAAATCATCGGTTGTCGCTGTTAGTCGCTGGTAGTCTCACTAACATGAATTTTCAGCGAATAGCTCCTCGCTCCTCTATTCGCTCCGTGCACATCTTACAGGCAGCGCCTCCTATGACGGAATCTATAACTTCCGGCTCGCCAGTTACATTGTTTTGCATAGGGATAAATAAGATTTTATCCATTTATTTATTGCTATAACTTGTTTTTCAAAATTACTCGAGCGTAGATTATGTGTTCGATAAGTCTTCTTTCTCCGGTAATTGAAAGACTAATTTCTATCTTTTCTATTTAAGTAAATTGTGATTTAAAAGTTATAACCTACGGATAGTGGACTAAACTCCCACAAATCTGAAGTTGGCTTTTTCCATAAAACAAGTCGTTCTTTTCAATTTTTCTCCTTTTCGTTATCTCGATACTCCCATCTTTGAATGAATTCTCTTATGCAAAAAGCCAACTTCAGATTTGTGTAATTTCAGACAGTACCAGTGGTTCTGAAAATTGGAGGTTATGTTGTACACAATGATTATTGTAAAAAAAATTGTAACACAACTTGTCCATGTATTTTATGTATAATCAATCGTTTTGATTATATCTTGCTAGAGTGAGTTACTTCCATTTGGAATACTCATGATTTTTTTTTTCACATAACTGTTTACACTTTTTAAACTATGACTGCCTATGCATTTGGCAAGCCGGAAGTCCCGAAAACCGTCACTGGCATCGCTACAGTCTCATCCACGGAGCAAATAACCGTATGTGGGGCCATTTCTCTACAATGATTTGCTGATTACAATTTATCTTTTTTAGATCTGAACGACTTAAACTTACCTGGATCAAATAGTCCATCTTAATCTGCGTAGATTCGTGCAATTGCTGTATTGTCCACGAAGTCGAAACATTATACTGCAATAATACCGCCATCTGGAAAGTGGAAGCTTGCAGTGTATACCTATTTTTGAAACAATTAGTGTGTAATTCCCCCTTCGACATGTTGTAAAGCCAATTTAACTTTCTTCCATTGTGCTGAGAACTGTAGAAAGTAGTGAACCTATGTACAGACCTTTCCAACTGAAAATTAAAATCAATTCGTTAATTCCAGTTCAGACCGTATCAGTATTAAAATCCTCATTTTGAAATCTCTATGTTGAAAGAACCTCTCTCGGGAAGTATGTCTATTTAATCTGGCGTGAGCCATCTACACCAAGCCTGCCCAGAGAGAAGAAATTGACTCAAACTCCAGATGTTACATTTCCATCACTGCTTACATTCGCTCACTTAAGAGAGTTCCGGTGGTGGGTACTCTCGTGTTATTTGGGATCAGAAGCCAGCCTCTTTGGGACTGTCCATGAATTACGTAACGCTATATTAGACAGACTGACTACAAAAGTTTTGTAATGGTAGCGTTACAGAGTGCCAGAGAGGAACTTTCAGAATGTGACGTAACGTTTTTCAAGAATGAAATTGATAGATTTACAACACTACTGAGCAAGTGAGCATTGCGTGTCTGCTCAATTCGACTCAAGCTTATTCTCCGCCGTTACCTGATACCTATTCATCCATTTATAATTTTATAAATAATATCATATTACATTATATTATATTATTTTCCTCATAAAAAATAGAGAAGCGAATCTGCAAACGTTTCGAATTGTTTATAATTTATCTACTGCTACTGGCTTCCATCGGAGTTGAGTTTGGATTCGACTTGCGGCTGCGGTTTCGCGATGTTTTGTGTCCTTCACAGGTTACCTCTAGTTATATATATTTTTTATTTATTTTCTACTTTTTTCAACAGGCTTTACGTTACGTTACAGACAGGAAAGAGTAAAATTGCTACGGTAGCGTTATGAACAGACAGACAAGTCGCGAAATTTTGAGATTTCAGCGTTACGCAATTTATGGACATTCCCTTTGGGACTTGATCAGGGAACTTAGAGAACATATCGTAGATACTCTTACCAAGAGCCAAGGTGGAACACGATTATGTAGAAGAGGATATTTCCACAAACATTCCAGCTCTTTGAAGTGTCGAAAAGCTGTGAGGTATCTGCAGGTCTCAGCAGCGCGACGAAGACGCCTAGTGGGCACACGAGTCCTAATGTTGTCCTAAAGCGCTTTAAAGACACACGAGCAGGGTGGCGACTTGACCGGGAAATGACCGGGAATTCAATTTAAAAACCGGGCATTTTTTTGACTAAACCTAGACTATTAATAAATCCACCGAAAAAATACGAGAAATGATTGCTTTCTTTTCATGAATCAAAAAGATATCTTATCATTTGATTTAAAGAATGTAACGATCCTTTAATGTGATTATCAAAAGATTTAAATACATCTATACTTCATGAGAGGAGGAATTTTTATTTTTTTCATTATGAGAAAAACGTTTTGCAAATTTGTTGCTCTGTGAGATTTTTTCAGCTGACTTAAATTTGATAATCAAATTGATAGTATCCAAAACTACAGAAAGAATTATTGTCTAAATTTTTTCGAAAAAATGTTTTCATCCCGTGTAATTTGCTTTTCCTCATTCATGTGACTTGGGACAAGGAATTTCAGAAAATAATTATAGTTTTTGTTTTAGGATAGGAAGTTTCAGTGAAGAAATATTATTTCACTTGGAACAGGGATTTTTTGTGCATGGGACGGGAACTTTTTCGAACTATTATAGTTTGGATTTAGAAGAGAGAAATTTTAAAAAATCGTTCCTCCAATTCAAAATTCGTCACAATTTTTCCTCTTCTTAATTTTAAAAGAAGAAAGTATTTCAAGCAATCTTAGAGTAGAAGTAGTATTCCGAAGAAATATTTTTTTTATGATAGAAAACTTGTTTACATTGTTCATTGCAAATTAATCTTTTTGAGTTGAAAAATCAATTGCTTGTTTAAAATTTAAACTTGTTTGCTAAGAGGCGAATTTCTATGTTAAAGTTGCATTATTCCGATTCAGAATACACCTCTGGTTGAAATTGTAACTACTTTGTTGAGAATCAGTTCATCTTTTTTTGGCAAAAATTCAAGTATCAAGTTGAACATTGGTTTTTAAATTTGAAAATTGAACTATTTCTTTGAGAATTTATTTACTTGCTGGAAAACTTGCCTTTTTTGTAGAAAATTAATCTTTGTGGTCAAAAATTAATCTTTTTGCTTGAAATACATCTATTCATTTGAAGATTCATTATTATCCCTAAAAATTCATAAACAATCAAATTCTTAATAAAAAAAGATGACTTTCTAATAAGATTGGTCAATTTTCAACTAAACAAAAACTGAAGGTTTTACAAAAAGAGAAGTTTTGAAACAAAATAGACAAATTTTCTACGAAAAGGTCAAATCTACAATCCTAAAATATGGACATTCATCAAACAAATATATTCTTAACCATTTTGTTAGATTTCCACTAAAATACTCGAATTTTGAACCCAAAAGACGAATTTTCCATAAAATGAGAAAGTTTTCAACAGAAGAAAACGCCTCCTCAATTAATGTATTGATCAACAGGAAAAATTAATTTCCGAGAAAATAGTTGAATTTTTCACTAAACTAGATTCATTATCTACTAAACAGTTGCAATTCCGAATAAAAACTATTAAATTTCTTCCAAAAAAGATGAAAGTCAATACAAATGTTTAGCAAAAGAAATGAATTTTCAACCAACACAAATCTTTGATCAAGAAGAACACGCATTTTGAGCAAATTGTCCAATTTTGTACTTGAATGTCGAATTTCCTACAAAACCGTTGAATTTTTGAGAAAAGAGATTTTTCTCGACAAAATAGATAAATTTTCAACGAAATAGTCAAATTCACAACAAAAGAGTTGAATTTCCAGCCCAAAAAGAGTATTCAGTCAAGGAGAAAAAGAAAACGCTACTAAATTGTTGATACTCCACATATTTTGTTAAAAGGCCGGTTCTTTGGTAGAAAGTTATCGTTTCCTGCGGAAGTTGATATTCTTCCTCCGAAATTCGTCTTTACGGTTAACAGTTCAAGTTATACAGTTTAACATTCTTTACTTTAGTCAAACATAATTCTAGTTGAAAACTCTTATGTTTGATTTATAATTAATTTTTTGAGCCAAAAATGTCGCTATTCCATTTTTGTTTGAAAATTTTTTATTTTTTTAGTTCAATTTAAAACCATTCTGTTGAAAAATTGTATTTTTTGGTTGAAAATTAATTTTTTTTCAAAAATTGAACTATTCTAGTTGACTGATCATCATTTCAGTTAAAAATTAGTCTTTCTGGTTTAAAACTCAACTACTTCAGTTAAATATTTACAATTTGATTTGATTCTTCATCGTTTTGTATAAAAATGTAGTAATCTGTTAGACAGTTTTCTTTTGTTTGTTGAAAAATAGTTTTTTTTTGTTGAAAGATAGTTTTTTTATTCGAAGTTAGTTTATTTTGGTCATAAGCAATTTTTTAAACTGAAAATTTAACTTATTCCTATTGAGAATTCCACAATTTCAGTCAAAAATTCATTTTTTTAGTTAAGCATACATTTTTTTAATTTTAAAATCTGAGTATTGGAATTTTCGTTGACAATCTATCTTCCTCAGTAAAAGTTAATTTATATGCTTGAAACTCAACTCCTTCAGTTGAAGATTCTTCGTTCTAGTGAAAAACTCTTTTGCTTGGTTTGAAATTGTTTTTTTTTTTAACTAAAAATGTTACTGCTCCATTTTTCTTTGCGAATAATTATTTTTCGAGTTCGAAATTCGACTATTTCGTTGAAACATTATATTTTTTCTTAGAAAATAATTTTTTCGATTTGTAAATGAATCTTCTTGTTTTAAAATTCACCTTCATGATTGAAAATTGGAGTGCTTTAGTTAAATATTTATCTTTTCATTTGAATATTCATCTTCTTGATTGAGAAATGAACTAATAAGTATAAATCTGTTTTTTTTTGTTATCGTAAATTGATTTTTCTTAATTATGAGTTTACCTGTTCCAATTTACGTAAAAAATGATATTTTTTGTTGAAAATTTGAGTATTTTCTTCAGAATTGATTTATTTTGCAATGACTGATCTGTTTAGTTGAAGGATGTTTAGAATGAAAGTCATGAATAAAAATAAATGTTTGCGTATTGTGACAAATATAAATATGTTACTTCATTAGACCGAGAAAATTGAAAAACTTGACCGTGAAGAACCGGGAAATGACCAGGAATTTAAAATCGTCCGCCAAATCGCCATCATCACGAGTCCTAAGGTTGTCCTATGGACGTCTTGAGAATGTCCTGAAGCTTTTTAGAGACACGAGAAATCTACGGTTATCCTATGGACGTCTTAAGGATGCCCTGAGGCCTCTTCAAAGATATGATAAGAGCCAAAGGATGTTTCAAAGACGTCAAGTCTCGAGACTGGTGTAATGCGAAAGCGATTTTCAGCGTGGATGTTTGCGGTCCCTTCAAGTTTTTTCGGAAGATTGCTCACCATTCCTCAGACAAAAAACCACTGTAGTGTAGAATGCCATAACAAAGTCTTCTGATCCCTACTTTCATTGAAATCCATTACAATCTGGGGAATGCTTGTTCATACTCAGTGACATGCTGTTTTGCTCTCCCATAGTGCGAATCGAATAACTGAGTAGCCGTTCTAGACGTACAGCCAGCGAGAGGTTTTTTCAACATGGAGCTATTGATTCAAGATAACAATGTATATTATGAATTAAAATTCACCTCAGTTGGCAGGGAAAAGGCGAAAGACTGTTGGAAGGGCCAAGAGCCTGAAGAAAGTACTTGAATGCTGAAGTCTATATCCAGCGGCTCAGCCGAATTCGTCAAGTGTCTGCGGAATTGTTCATTCAAGTCTTTCGAGACTCCAATATCCTGGAACATTCGCTGTAATTTTGAGGTGTACTCAAAACCACAGGCCTGTTTTAATTTCGAGATCATTGAAGCTTCTGCGTCATCACTTGCAGACATGTGCTGGACCAAACGTTTCGCGAGCATTTTACTATAGAACTTCTGGAAAACGTCTTTATCCTCTATATATTTAAAGACTACCATCTGAAAGAAGAAAATACGGAATTGGAATCATTTATTGTAAACAAAGAACAACTAATCTATAAATATATGTTTGAATGTACTTTCAAAAGATGACTTACGACTTGATTAAGAGTATCCTCAAGTTCTGCTTCCTCGGGGTTTTTACTACTCTTCTTTAGAAGTAGATCACAGTATTTCGCCAACAATTCCGGAGACTTGCTGCTACTGTTGGCCGCTCTTGTGACTGAATTACTATTAATGAATCGACCACAAGCTTTGTCAAGGGCAGCCACAAAGCCACTGTCGTTGTTGAAGGCGTCGAGGACTAAAGCGTTGTATTTCTTATGAACTATCAAAATCGTATTGACGTACATCTTCGGATCCTGGAAAATATTCCAAGATATTCATTAAATTAAGGGTCTAAAATGTGAGTTGTATAACTTGAACGCTAATATTTTGCTTGGCAATTTATATACAAGGAGTAGGTGACATTTAGAAAGGGTATAAGTGAGTGTATGAGCATAAGTGAAATTTTCCACCCAAAAAAGATAAATTTTGAACCAAGAGATACATTTCCAGCCCGGAAAGACAAATCTGTAACCAAATTTGACTGAAAAGTTGCATTGTTCAACTTCTTTCCAAATTATCCATTCTCAAGCCAAGGAGGATGTCTTTTTATCCAAATAATGAAATTAAGAAACAAAGAAAATTTATATTGAACGAACAACAGTTGAATTTTCCAGTCAAAAACAAAATTTTTAAGGTTTCAAGCCAAAAATTCGAATGTTTAATAATAATGATTTTCAACAAACTGGTTTTGAAACAAAGAGATGAATTTAAAAAAGGAACAGTTGAATTCTTGACCAGAAAAAAAAGAATTTTGAACAAACTATATAAGAGGTACCAAATAGTTTGATTTTCAACTTATAAAGGATAAATTTCCAATCAAAGCAAACACAAATTTTCAACCAAGAAAGATAAACTTTCATCCAAAAATCAAATTTCCTAAACAAGAAAAAAGAACTTTTCAGCAAGAAAGATGATGTTCTAGCAAAAAAGACGAATTTTCAAAAAAAAGTGGTTTAATTTTGAAGCCAAAAAGACAAATCTACAAAAACTTTGAGTTCCATCAAAAAAGACGAGTTTTTAATTTTGAAAAATTATTTTCAACTGAAAAGTTGCATTAACAACCAAATAGTTGAACTCCCAAGTTAAAGAGACAACAGCCCTGGAAAAAAGGGGCGAAAGTAGCATTTATTTCCCATAAATAGAATTTGCGGAGAAAAAGAAGAATTAGAGAGGCGATAGTAAAATTTTCGGGACGAAAGTAGAATTAGCGGGGCAAAAGTAAAATTTGCGGGACGAAAATGAAATTAGCACGGTCGTGAGTGGAATAACATACTATATGTAACCTAGGACGAAAGAAGATTTTATCCTTCGGGCAATTACTGCCCTCACGAGGGAAGAAATCTGCTCCTTTCACCCCTTTTTACATAACGTACTATAGTATTGCATTCTAAAAGTTCGACTTTTTAATAATAATAACTTCCAACAAACTGAATTCGAAGAAAAGAGACAAATTTGAAAAATAGATAGGTGAATCCTTAATAAATAAAAAAAAACAATCTTCAACTCATAAAGCATTGATTTTCAACCGAAGAAAAAACCAATTTTTAACTAACAGAGATGAATTTGTAACCAAATATTAGAACTTTCAAACGAAGTTAGAAAAAGAGAATTTTCCACCAAGGAAGTTAATGCTCTAACAAAAAAAGACGAATTTTGAGCCAAGAAGTTAAGAAAGAAAATACATTACTTAATGGTTAAATTTCGACGAAAATAATCTCCAACGGAGAATAAATGGTATACGGAACATGTAATAGTTGAAATTTCAACAAAACACTAGTTCAATTCCACGTGACAATAAGTTGAATTCCAACAAGACCAATTTTCAACCAAAATTTGAATTGAGGATATCAGTTTCCAACCATAAATAAAAAAAGTTGAATTTTTTTTTTCGTGAACGGATTGAACAGATTTTGATTTAAAATTAAAATCCGATGTTCTGAGTTCAACATATATCTAACTGGTCTGAATTTTATTTATTTCATAGAAAACTCTTTTTTTTATAAAAAGTAATTTTTCTCAACTCAAAATTTAACTATTCTATTCTTAGTTGAATATGTATTGAACTTTTGCTGACAATTCACCTACTGCATTGAAAATTCTTTTCGTTTGTTTGAAAGTTGATCTTCTTTGTTGAAAAATTCTTATTTTAGTTGAAAAAATCCACTATTGGGTTGTAAATGGACATTTTTGTTGAAAATTTGTCTTTTTTATCAGAAAATTATTCTTCTTGATGAAATTTTTTTTTGTTTGAAAATTTAATTATTCGGTTACAAATCCACATTTCTTAGTTTGAAGTTCTACTTTCTGATTGAAAATTCACGTATTTTGTTGATAATACGTCCTTTTTGAAGGAAAAATAATCTTTTCAGTAAAAAATATTTATTCAGTTAAAAATTAGACAGTTTAAACGCTAAAATTTCTCTCTTCAGGCGGAAATTCCTCTTTTTTTACTAAATTCAACTGGTTGAATCATTTTTTTTTTTTTTGTTCAAAATTACTTCTTCAAACTTTTTGTAGTTGAAAATTCAACTACATCGTACATCCTTGAAAACTGATCTTTCTCAATTGAAATTAATCATACTTGTTGAAATAGCAAATTTTCATCAATTTTTCTTAAAGAAAAATTATTTTTTACTCATAATGATTTGAAACCCGTAGACCTTTTTGAATAATTATTTACAAATCTACACCCATGTCGTCTTTTCCCCAAATGTAATGGAAACTTCTTACATTTCCAGCAGTGTCTCCACATTTATCGATTGCAGCCAATCCTTGATTAGCAATGTGACTTTCCAGAAGATTTCGTAATTCTCCGAGACCATTAGGTATCCTCGCGACGAGTTGGTACATTCTTCCCAAATCCGTATTCTTATCAGAATCGAGCAAATTTTGAAATTCGGCGTGAAAAATATCCAAGTGCTTCTCGATTAAAACCCGCTCGCACGTTTTTGCAAGACGATCTTGTGTCGTTTGATGTAAATAAACCTGAACTCTTTTTTCTTCCTCGAGTAGCCTTTGCTCTGCCTTTTTCATATATTCAGTCACGGGATTTTGACGAAGGAATTCGGAACTTTCACGGGTGTAAAATCGTTCTGTGTCCTCGAGGAAAAGATTTTCGAAAGAGTCTTTGTAAACGGAAAGGTTTTGGCCCTTGGCTCCAGGATCTTCTTCATTTAATCCCAATTCGACGTAGCAATTTATCACGCCGCTTACTAATCGAGTGTTGATCGTTTCTCCATTCCGCTCACGTTCTATTAATTTTAGAACGGCATTTGTCACCTGAAAATATAATTATAATAAGCAAATATCAACAATTATTATAATTAGTTATTCAATTGCATACAAATTTTGATTTAGTTTAGACTTTTGGGGCTAGGACTCACTTCAGAGATCAAAAATAGTGCCAATGGTGTCATGAATTTAAAGAATAACAGCAAAATGATGGCTTACATTCTTTTGAATAATAAACTTATGAGTACATAAATTATGCAGGGCTCGAGTCAACTAGAATAATTTTTCTCTAAATCGCAGATGAGTGAAATACGTCGCATTAGGATTCGGAAGAGGATTTCAGAGACCAAACCTTGAAAATGGAGGACTCTGGCTTTTAGAATTATTTCGACTCCAAACTGTTCAAATTTAACACTCGATCAACAGTACAGTTTCAGAAAAATAATATAATTTATATTTACAGTTTATCATCTTGAAACGATCTTATTCAGGAAATTACAATTGGAACGGTTTTAATGTTGAATTGTTTAGCTCTTTAAAACTGCATTATGAAAATGATTCATTTATTTTCATTGGTACTCTACCTTTCATTTTCCAATTCTAAAACCAGTGACTAGAAAAATGGTTAGTTTTTTGGTTGCTTTCTACATGTGGTTCACGAGTCTTTTTTACGACAATTGAGAAATTTGATTGTTTTTGCAACCATTTTCTAATTTTAATATTGAAATTGTAGTGGCAAATAGCCATAGATATTTATAGCCCAATATTGGTTACATATTGCTCTTTTTGGTCAAAAATGATTTCTTTCAATTGCAAATTTTACTATTCTAATTTAAAATTGATCAAGTTGGTTGATAATTTACTCCTTCGGTCGAAAATCCTATCTTTATTAGTTGAACCTTCTTTGGTTTAAAATTGAATTATTTGTTTGAGCGCTTAACAATTTTGTTCAAAATTCAGCGATTTCGATAGGAAATCATTTTATTAGTTTGAAAATTCAACTTTTTAGTTAACAATCCATTACTTTGGGTCATAATCAAATAATTATTAGTTGAGGATTCATCGCTTTTGATTGGAAATTTAATTACTTATCTGAAACTTCAATTATTTTGTTGAAAATTTGTCTTTTCCATTAAAAAGTTCAACAATTTTGGCAGAGAATACTTTGTGCAAAATTTATGTATTTTGTTGAAAGTTAGTTTTTTTTGGTTAGAAACTTGAACTATTTTGATGAAAAATTCTATTGATTTGCTGAAAATGAACTTTTTCCATCAGAATTCATGTTTGTTGGTTGAAAATTCAACTATCTACGAAATAACATTTTTCTTATCGGAAACCAATTTTTTTTTTTAATGAAAGGTTCTTATTTAAACATACCATAAATATCATAATATAAATAGGCATGCCTGGTCAAAAACTGTAACATCAAACTTAAAAATAAATCAATTTTGAAAAGAATATTCAAATTTTCGACAAAAAAATATCATTTCTTCTAATAGGATTGGAACAGTTAAACTTACAATTGAGATCATCAATTTACGATAACAAAGAAAAACGGATTTCCGACCAAATAGTTCATTTTTTAACCGTGTAAACGAATTTTCAAATAAAAAGATAAATATTTAACTGGAGCACTTCAATTTTCAACTAAGAAGGGTAATATTCAAGCATGAGGATTGATTTCCAAGTAGGAAGAATAATTTTCCAAGAACAAAATAGGTTTCAACAAAATAGGCGAATTTCGAACTCAAAAAATCAACTGTTTCCAACCAGAAATGGAACAATAAAATTTTTATTTTGAAAAACCAATTTCAAACCAAGCATAATAGTTTTAATCTAGAACAAACAATCTTCAACTGAAGAAGTTGAGTTTTCAAAAAGATGAATTAAGTTTTGTTAAAAAAAAAGAAATTGTCAACAAAAATTTGAGTATACTCAAATTTAAATTGAAAAAAATGGATGGTAAACTGAACAATTGAACTTTTAACTGAAACTATGTAATTTTTAATTGGAATAGGTAAAATTTTCATTTAGAAAAAAATACTTATAAGAAAAAAAATGACTTTCAACAAACAAAAAGAACTAACTTTCAAACGAATTATTCCATTTTCACATAAAATGATGAAGAATCAAATAAAATTTTAAATATTAAACTAAAGAAGTTGAATTTTAAACCAGAAAGACGAATTTTCAACTGAAATGATGAACATTTAAATAGAATAGTTAAATATTAAATCAAAAATCATTTTTAACAAAAAATACAATTATTCAACAAAATGGTTGAAATTTGGACTAACAGATTACTACATTTTTAAACAAAATGATGAATCAAATAAAATGGTAGATATTTAACTAAATTAGTTGAATTTTAAACCAGAAAGACTAATTTTTAACTGAAATGATGATCAGTTACCTAGAATAGTTCAATTTTTGACAACAAATTAATTTTCAACCAGAAAAAAAAACAATTTTTTAACAAAATGGTTGAAATTTGAACTAAAAAAATGAAAATTTCCAAACAAAAATGAAATAGTGAGATAAAATGTTTGACTGAAAACTTGAATTGATAACTGCAAAGAAGAATTTTTTAAGAAGAATATTAACTTCCTACGAAAAAGATAATTTTCTACCAGGAAATCGACTTTCCAACAAAATATGTGAAATTTCCACGAAATAATTGAATAAATTCGTCTTTATTGCTTGGATCAAACAGGTTAAAAATTAGTTTTTTTTACAAATAAATTTTCGAAACTGGAAAAAAAGAAGATTTAATTTTTGATTGAGAATTGATATTTTTTAACTGAAAATTTGCCTATCTAGTTGATTATCCATGTGTCTGTTAAATAATCGTCTTTTGGTAGAAAATCAATCTTATAAGAAGGAAATTATTCTTCGGGGGCCGAAAATTCTGCAACCTGGTTCAATTATTACGTTAAAAACAATGCTACTTTGTGAAAGACATCTTTAATCTAAATACAGTGTTTTTCTCGAATCTTCGAAAAAAATTGTGCCTTTTACATTGACCAATAACATTTACAAAAGTTAACATTTAATGCATATCCTTTATCTGAAATGCCTTGCTGTATATGTACATTTGTGTTCGTCTATGCGTGTATTTTTGCCTACGCGTGTGTGTTTATGTCTTTTTTTTGGGGAGTGGGGAATTTTTAAAAATTTTTTCTTCGAATTTTTCTCCTCTTTTTTTGTTCCTAAATATTTCCGGCAACTTTAACAGAAATCTCTGAATTTTGTTCATTTTTTTTTATTTCGAAACCTTCACGGAGACTCCAATAGCAATCTCTGAATTTTTTTTGGTGTATTAAGAAATAAATTTCTTCAATTTTTGGTCTCTTCTTTTATTATTCCTAAACCTTCCCGGAGAATCCAACAGCAATTTCTGAAATGTTTAGCCAAATCGGTTCAGTAGTTTTTGAGTCCAGAAGCTACACAAACACACACACACACTGTGATTTTTATATATAATAATAATAATAATAACAACAATAATAATAATAAGAAGAAGAAGAAGAAGAAAGAAGAAAAAAGATATTTCACAAAATACGTGAATTGAGATCAATATTTATTCAAAAATAGAACTGTTAGATTTAAAACCAAGAAAAGAACAAACTTTCAACAAAATGGTTTAATTGATGAACAAAAAGATATATTTTCAACCAAAGTTACAAGCCTTGAACCGAAATAGTGAAAATTATACCAAAACAGTTGAGTTTCCAGCGAAAAAGTTGAATTTTCTACTAAAATAGATTAGGTTCGAAACGAAAAAGGCTAATTATGAACAAAAATTTTCATTTGAATGAAGAATGTTTAGGTAATCCAACAATAATAATTAATTATTTAAATAAAATAATAAATAATTGGCTCGTCCTTCTGAATTGAAAATTCATCTTTTATGGTAGGAAAGTGATCTTTCTTGGTTGAAAATAAGATTTAAAAGAAAAACCTTTTGCCGGCTTGCAATTTAACTTCATTCATCTTTTTTAGTCGAAAATTTAACTGTTTTGTTCAAAATTAGTTCTTTCGTACAGAAGATTCACAGAGGAAATCCCCTTGTTCGGCTGACAATGATATTGTTGGCTTCAAAATACAATTTAATTCAAGTAGTTTGGACAAAAGCGACGTTTTAAATTGAAAAACGAACCTGTCGGTTGAGGTGTTTGAAGAGATTATCACGCCAGGTGACTAGAGCGAGTTGATAAATTTCGTAAATCCCTTTGCGTCCTTCTTCACATTCTCGTCGAACCCAATGTCGATTCAAATATGCACAGACCCCATTGAGGACTTTACTACTAAATTGATATTCTTCCCACTGTCTTGTGTAAAATTGCAGTACATCTTCATCCATTAGATCGACTCCGTGCTAGATTATAAACAAATCCTTCGTAATAATTTATTAAACATTTTCTGAAAGAGTTAACCACTAAGAAATTCAGATCACAATTTAAGAAATCAAATGCCGAATAAATCGAAACTTGAATTCTTCTTCAACATCCAACATTCAAATTCAACTACAAAATTTTTGGCGATTAGGAAAAGTAACAAGCATCCAACTAATAAATTTACTTTACACCATATGCCTCTATTCAAATTGGAGAAAAAAAAATAGAAAAAGATAGAATATAATAAGGAAAAAGAAACACCCCTTCATTTTTCTGTCGTCTTCTTCATTTTTTTTTAATTATTCAAAGAGACATTAAGGAGAGAGATTAGGGACACTTTTGTGAATGTCTTTTTACTGTAGTTTAGAAGAAGTTAGATAAAAAAACAAGGAAGTTATTTGATATGAATTTCAAATTATTTCCAGGAGTTTAACAGGATTCCACGGATTTGAAGAGTTTTACAGAATTTCAAAAGAGTTACAATATTCTGAATAATACAATTATTAATGTAATTAATATAATATATAAATAATATAAATAATATATAAATTATGTAATTTTATTAAATCTTCAAAAATTGGAAAGATTGCTAGTTATAGTTTTGTTATAGTATAGTTCTGTTGAATCTCCTCAGAAATAAAGGTATTCCTAAAGATTTCTATTTATTTACATGAATTTTTAAGACTTCCACAGATATCGAGTGATTTAAAAAGATTTTATCGAATCCTCATGGAACTTTATAGAATAAATTAAACTTTATTTGAAGGGATTCCACCATTTTCAAGAGACATGAAGGAATTCAAAAAGTTGCAAAGGATTCAAATTTAAAATTGATAGAATTTATATTTAAGTTTTTCCAAGAGATTTCAATTACGTGTTTCAATGAATCTTCATGAAATTCAAAGACTTGGAAGAATCTAAGGACTTGAAGGTATTTCAAAGGATTTTAAGGGATCTAAATATTTTAAAGGATTTTGTAGGATTTTCATGGACTCCAAAGGATTTCCCATAATTTCTACTTCTTTGAAGGGATTTTCAAAATTCTAAAGATCACAATGGATTTCTCATGATTTCCACATATTTGAATAAATTTTTAGGGAAGAAGAATAGGGAAGGATTTCGAAGGAATACAAAAAGTGTTCGAAGATTTTAATGAATTTTAAAATATTTCCAAAGAAGATTGAATTAAGACATCTTAGAGTATGTTGTTTAAATATCGTTCGACTTTTTCTTTAATTTCCAATAATTTTGTAGTCAGAATTCAGATATTTATTTTCCCCCAATTTAAAATAGAATTCACTAGAATTCTATTAAATAAAGGTGCAAACGAGAAAATTGCAAATAGTTATCTCTTCGACATAATACACAATTAAAATTAATTAGAATAATTAACTTGTTGAATTTCTTCTACTTCATTATAGCGATCAATTCCATTTTGTCGAGGGGTTAAATTAATTCGAATAAATCCTAGAATCATACAAATACTGACTATTTTCAAGCAAGTTATACTATTGCTCTTTTACTTAAAGATATTTTTTTTCAGTTTACAACTGTTGATGTAAATTATGTTGTACTTTTGATTAGTGTCTATAATTAAATATTCATCGGTAGAGCACAGTGAAAAATCTATAATTAGTCGAATCGTTTGAGTTGGATGAAAAAAATTCGTGGGTCAAGACGTAAAAAAATGGTAAGAAAAGAATTAAATCGGTTAATATCTTTTGTTCTCTTATTTGCTGGTGAACAGTGATGAAAAGTAAAAATTTTTCGGAAAAATATAAATGTTTCAAACTTCAAATTTATTTAGCTTGAACCGAATAAATATGTTATTATTTCGCTTCTATAGCTGAAATCCCAAAATTCCTAAATGAATGGAAAGAACAAAAGATATTAACCGATTCGAGAAAAATATTACCTTTTTCAGATGCCACCACAAAAATTGATTTCTCTCAACTCAAATGATTTGATTAATTTGAGCATTTTTACACCGCTCAATTGTCAGTAGTGACGAATTTGACGACACAATCTAAGAATTTACAGTTACAGAGAATAAAAACCTCTTTTTTAAAAGAAAATTAGCAATTTTCTTTTCGTGTTCTCTTTTTGAACCTACAGAAGGAAGAAGTAACGAAGCCAAAGGAGGGGCAAGCAGGAAGCAGGAAGCATATGTGCCTCCCAAATTTCTCGCCAATTCTAATCCGTGCCTCTAAAATCATTTTGCTTCCTTAAAATATTTTTCTACCTCAAGATTTTTTCAAATCAGAGTGTGTACCTGACATACGATTCGAAATTTCAGGTCATTTAACGGTATTCCCCGAGTTCTTAGTCAGAATCATAATTTGTTTTTATTGATTTCAAAATATGTATATTTACAATTTCACGTAATTAAGAATTTAGGAGTTCAAGATTCCAAGATTTGTAAAGATAAAAAGTATTAACAGCATCAACTTGAATGGAAAATCCCAGTCACTTGAGCGAATTGCCGATTTCTTGGTCAGGTAGACACCCTGATTTATTTATAAAAATACCCTGTTTTCTAAAAAAAATTTGAAAGTAAGAATAAAAATGGAGTAACCTAAGCTCTAGAAAAAACGTGGTGAATTTTCATCTTACCTTTAGTAAATTAATCAGATAATTCCGGAGGAATTCCCGTAACCGTTTGTAGAGTTCAAGGCCGACAAGCTGAGCTCCCCCAGACATTTGGCCCTTTTTGCTTTTGTTGCAGGTCCTGGTTAATTGTTGGTGAACACTAGTGCAGTAGTTGTAAACGTGAGTGTAAAGTTCGATATATCTGGGCTTGGACATGCACTGCCTGTTGTAGACTTGCTCGATTCCTTCTCGGAGATCACCCCAGATTTGGTCCAGGTCAATTTGTTTCAGACCTGGAGGGCCACCCTGGTGGCTCCCACCACCTCCGCCCCTGTGTCCCGACATTTCACTCCCGCTCTTGTCGACACTGCCCAATTATTTCGGATTTCTACTGCAATTCCTCTGAAAAAAAAGAAAATCCGGTTATTTACTGTAATAAAACGTATTGTTTTTCTACATTATAAAAAAAATTAATCAATTTTGAAAAGAATACTCTAATTTTCAACAAAAAATACCATTTTTTTTACAAAAATTGGAACAGTTCAACTTAAAATTTAAAAAATCAATTTACGATACCAAAAAAAAACAGCAGACTTCCAACAAAATAGTTCATTTTTCAACCAATGTGATGAATTTTCAAATAATATTATGAATCTTCAACCAGAACAGTTAAATTTC
>WSXT02101652.1:0-11431 GCA_011762715.2 Neuroterus valhalla
CCTCTTCTCCTCGCGACTATTTCTTATAAATTCTCCACATAACTCCTCTCAGTACTTCCTGCCGTAGGTTGGGGCGGTGGGCGGGGGGCCGGGGGGGGGGGTCCGTGACTTGCCCTGTAGATCGAAAATTTTTGGACCATGCTAGTGTCCACTCACTTGGAAAACCTGGAATCGTCAGGGAATTTTTATTAAAAAAAAAAAAAAAGAAAAAAGAAATCTGTAAATTTCAGGGAATTGCTTTTCGGGAACAATAAGAATTTCCAACAAAATACTTACAACAGTCAAGATAATTTTTTCGAATGAGGCAGTGCAATAAAAAAGAGCGAAAAAGGAATGGCGAGAGAGAAAAGGAGGTGAAAAAAGATAACTTTTTCTCTCTATAAGTCTATACAGATATCGCCACGCCTTCCGCCTTTATAAGTCGCTCTTTAATATTTCTCGTTTGTCTTCCTATCTTTCTCTCATACATCCGACAGATCTCGCCGCCTTGTATTATTACTTTTGTGGCACACGCTATAAAATTCCCACACTCGTGTTCCGACGCTCGAAATGGAAATTGTAACAATTCAGAGATTTGCAAACACGAGCCACCTTATCCGTACTGATAGGATCGAAGTTGCAGTACTTTAGTAAAACAAAATTGTAGGCCTCGGAATCACGATGTAAGTCACTTTTTTGCACTTTTTGAAACGAAACTTCTAATGGCGCGTTGTGAACTGTCAAGGTGGTGACGCTCCCAGTGAAACAGTGATGGTCCGAATGTACAGTATACTCTGTGCACTGTCCTTCAAATTAAAAGTAACAGCTGTAGGGGGTACAAAATCGTTGAACTTTCAATCAAATGGTTACCATTTTGAGGTTATGTAATCTACATTATTCCCAATCCCAGTCACAGGAGTGCCTTTCTGCCTCCACGAGACTTGGAGAAGAGGAAGGTATGTGACTTACATTTTTTCCATGACCCTATTTACCATTTTGAGGTTATGTCACGCACATTATTCCCAAGCCCCCCCCCCCCCCACACACACACACACAGTAGTGCATTTGCGCCCCCCACAATACTTGGGAAAAGTGGAAGGTATGTGAACTGGATTTTTTCGATTACCCGACTTACCATTTTGAGGTTATGTGATCTGAATTATTTCCATGACTAGTCTTTTGCCCATTTGCTTTGAGGGAAGACTTCGGATTTTCTGTTGGGGAGAGATGCTGCACTTATGTCACTTCCGAAGGTTGAGAGATGCCACAGGGAGACCATTCGGTTCGGAAGAATTGCCAAAAAATTCGCAATCTTTTCATGAGAGATGGCGCAGAGAGACTTGTCGCAAGAGAGTCCAAAAGGCCAAATTTTCGACGGGAAGGTTGGATTTCGGTCAAAGAAGATAACCGTGACAGAATAGTTGAATATTCAACCTAGAATATTGAATTTTGAAGAAGAGAGCCAAATTTTTCACCAGAGAGTTGAATTTTCAACATACAAGAATTATTTCTACCAGAAAAAAAATTAATCCGAACGGATCAATTTTCAACAAAGAAGCTATTTTTTCGAATAAAAAGATGACTTTAACAGAATAATGGAATTTTTGACAACAAAATTAAACTTCCACCAAATTATCTGAAGTTTTGACTCCCAAGGATGAAGTTTCAACAAGTGATTATTTCCCATTAAAAGACAAATTCTCAACAAGTTATACTTTCACTTCGAAAATTACTTTTGAACAAGGAAAAAATTAATTTTCAAGCAGTTGAGTCCAACTAAAAATATGAATTATCAAGGAAATGTTAATAAACAACGAAATCGTTGAATTTTCAACTGATGAGTTTTTAACAAAAAATTTAATTGTTGATTCTTCACAAAAAAAGAATTCAATTTCAAACAAGAAACTGTTCAAATCAACTGAAGAAGATCGTTTCTCGAATGAAAAAAAAAATCAGTCTCTGAAAAAATTGATGTATTTTTCAACAAAATAGTGACATTATTGATCAAATTCTATCCAAAATGATAAATTAAGAAAAAAGTGTTCTACAGAGTTCTACTCAAGTCAAGGAATTTATTGACATTTATCAATTTTTAGGGTGTTCGAAGAATTTTGTAGGTTTCAGGAGATTTGGAGAAGTTTTAAAAGAGAATTCAGAAAATTAATGATATTTGAAAGAATTTAAGGCATGCCAGCTTTTTCCCTGAAATCACTTATTAGTAACTTTTTCAAGATGAGGTAACTATATAGTCTCTTCTTATTCAATGAAAATAAAACTTAAGTTTTTTTTTTATCAATAAAATAGAATCTATTTCTGGATTTTCATAAATTTTCTTTTGAGTCCTTGGAATTCTATTAAATTCTTCAAAATTCTATTGCATCTCTCTAAATTCTTTCGAAGTAACCCCAAATTTGGCTGAATTCCTTTCACTTCAATTAAAGTCTGTTAGATTTGCACTAAATTCTTTTGAAATCCTCTGAAATTCACTAAATTCAATGGATTCTTGTGAATTTAATCAGATTTTTATTCATCCCCTATCATCTGAATATAATGGATTTTTGTATTGAACATTTTATTGTTGCAGTCACTTAAATCATTTTCATTTCACCCCTCATTTTTCAATTTATTTCGGGTTCGTATAAATTTCGTCGAATTCTTCTAAATTCTATCCAGATTTACTAAAATCATGGGATTTTTTAGGACTTTTTACTATTCATTAAAATTTATTTGGAACTCACCCTAAATTCTGACCACTTCTATTTTACCTAATGAAGTGAGAATTTTCCGGTTATTCAAGTTTATGAATTTTACAAATTGCTCAAACCTTTGCGAATTTCATCAGTCTTTTGAATTCCCTTGAATTCTTCTCAATTCACTCTCATATTGCTAAAACCAATAAAAAAAAAAAAAAGATTTTTCCAATTCTTTAGAATTTGCTAGAATCGTTCACAATTTTCTCCAAATCCGTATGAATTCATCCTGAATCTGTCAAAATTCTGCCGGAATTCTTTTAAATTAATGCACATGAGTAACTTTTAGTTAATTTTAGTCACTCTTTGGGTTTGGAAATCAGTCATTTTTGGTCACTGTAATTGGAAGAAAGAAAATGAATAAGGTAGCATCTGGTTTTATTAATCTGAAAAAGCTTGGACAAATCGTTCCAGGGTTGTTTTCGTGTTTTTCTGATTTTCAATCGGTGAGATAGCTGTTAGCAATTATTCAACGTCGATGGACGGGGCAACGGGTCCCGCGGGTACCGCTTGGGCGCATAAAACGATATCCCTGGTAGATTGGAAGAACGGGAAATTCAGGGGATATAAGTGTCGTAGATCTCTAAATGCTATCCTTATACTTTAATGCTTCCCGATAATCGATTCCCTTCTTTTCGAATTGTTTTACTCAAAATATTCTTAATTATGTCGAAGTTCCTCGTCGTTCCGAAATTCGGGATGATTAAAAACTCATCTCGAAGTCTATTTTGGTCTCAAATTTAGCTTTTTTTGAAAGAAAGAATCCCTTCTGGTCAGAAATTTAATTATTCTATTAAAAATTAGTCTTTTTTAATTAAAAATAAATCTTTTTCAGTTAAAATTAATCTTTTTTAGTTAAAAATTCATATGTTTTGTTGATCATTCTTTCTTTGGTCGTTAATTCATCTTGTACGGTTAAAAGTTCATTTGTTCATTTAAAAAGTCTACTTTTATATATTTGATCCAAATGACTCTCTCGATTTGAAGTTGTGCTATTTGATGAAAAACTTAATTTTTCTGTTGACGATTCAAATATTTTATTACACTATAATCTTATAATGCACTTTTTGAAAGTGTGATTGGAACAATATTTATTTTTGGTCAAGAATTAATCACTTTCCTTTCAAGGTTCAACTTTTCGATTGAGAAGTTGATTTTTGGTAGAAAATTTAGTTTTTCTGTTGACAGACTATTCAGAATTCATCTTTCATGGTTGGAAATTCTACAATTAGCTGGAAAAAGTTGAATGATTTCCATTAAAAAGTCTACACTCATATTTTTGGTCCCGAATACATCATTTTTGCTCGAAAATTTTACTTTTCGGTGGAGAATTTATCTCTCTTCTCGATTCAACTATTTCCCTGAAGATCAATCTTTTTTGGTTGAAAATTTTATGTATCTTTTTGGGTGAAAAATCTGTCCTTCTGTATTACAAAATCATCCCTTCTGGTTAAAAGTTGCTTCTTGTATATTGTAAATTTTTAAAACCTTTCACTCTAAGTCAAAATTTTAGTGTTTTGTTGAAAACTCATTTTTTAGTTTTAAATTTATATTTCGATGGGTTCTACGAAAATTAGGCTATCTTTCCGTTACCGTTGAGAAAGCGACTATCTCCTTATAAAATTACAAGGAGATAGTCGCTTCATTGACGGTAACGGGAAGATAGCCTAATATTCGTAGAACCCATCGATTTTATGGTTGAAAGTTTTAACTTTCTATTTCAAAAATCTATTATTATATTTTAAATCAAATTTTCATATTTTTTTATTGAAAATTCAACTTTGTGGTGAAAAATTGTATTATTTTGATACAATTTAACCATTTAATCAAATTCCACTGTTTCGTTGAAAATTTGTCTTTCTGAGTAGAAAATCCGTGAATTGCAAAAAGTCCTAAATAATCCATTGATTTTAGTAGAACTGGATAGAATTCGAGAGAATTGGATTAAATTTACACGAATCAAAAATGATTCAAGTGAATGTAACAACAAAATCTACAAATAAAAAGTCCATTGAATTCAGATAAATTAGGAGTGGATGATAATCTGGTCAAATTTCAAGAATCCATTTAATTTCGTGAATTTAAACATATTTTGGATAAATTTGAAAGAATTTAAATGGGTTGAATGGAATTTCAAGGAATTCAAAAGAATTCATGAGGATTTTGAAATAGGTTCAACTTTATTGAAAGAAAAGTGACTAAAGTGATCTTTTTTTGAGATGTGACTTTCAGGAAAAAATCCAATTTTTTCATTAATTTCAGCAGCATGGGAGTGAATTAAGAAGAATTCATGGAAATTTATTAGATTGATGGATTTCGTAAGAAGGGTGCATTCTTGAAGTTCAACAATTCAAAAATGTAAAAATAAGAAGAATTCTTAGTATACTGAGTATAATAGGAGTAAACAGAATTTCGGGTGAATTCCAAGTAAATAAAAAAAAAATTGCAAAAAATCTCAAATAATCCATTGGTTTTAGTAAAATTAGATTATATTTAGTAGCAGTTAAGAGAGTTTGATGAAATTTTCACGAAACTAAGCCGAATTTAAAAGAATATAGGGTGAATCAAAATCAATTTAGGTGAATACAAGACAATTTTCAATTTAAAAAAAAATCCATCGAATTCAAAATCAAAAATCATGAATGAAAATCAATTGAAGTGAATACAAGGCAATTTTCAATTAAAAAAAAAATCCATTGAATTCGGTAAATTTTAAGAGAATTCCAAAGAATCCAGTTTTCATTAAACATAAATCTCTTTTCCTTGAAGTTGTTCTTTTTGGTCGAAAAATAAGTTTTTTTATTAACAAACTATTCAGAATTCATCTTTCATGGTAAAAAATGCTAAAATTCGGTGGAAAAAGTTGAACATTCTCAATAAAAAAGTCTACAATCAACCTTTTGGTGCGGAATTGATTTTTTTTGCTCGGAAATTGTACTTTCTAGTGGAGAGTTTCTCTCTGTGGTTGACAATTCAATTATTTTCTCGAAAAAAAACATCCTTTGGTTGAACAAAAAGTTTTGATGGAAATTCGCCTTTCTGAATAGGAAATCTGTCCTTCGGGATCATAAAATCATCTTTTGGTAGGAAATTAGTCTTTTTTGTTGGAAAATGAATCTTTTCTGGTTGAAAGTTGATTTTATTTGTAAATCTACATTTTATGGCTGTAAATTCTAAATTCCTCTTCGAAAAGTGTACTATCATTTTTACAATCAAATAGTTATCTTTTTCGATTGGAAATTATACTTTTTGGTGGAAGAATTATTTATTTTGTTTTCAATTCAAGTATTAATTAAATTCTACTGTTTTTTTGAACATTTTTCTTTTTGGATAGAAAATCCGTCCGGTTGGAAGATCCATATTTATGATAAGAAGTTGATTCTTTTTTATTAAAAAGTGTACCATAATATTTTTTATATACAAATCATCCTTTTTGGTTAACAATTCTACGGGTTGGTTGGATATTCATTATTTTGTCGAAATGTCTTTGATAATTCGTCATTTTGAATAGAAAATCCATCCTTCATCAATAAAAATTTATCTTCTTCCTGTTGAAAATTCAACTTTATAGTTGGAAATTCAACTGCCTTCTTTGATATTCGTTTTTTCTTAAATATTAAGTCATTTGGTTAAAAATGCCACTATTTTTTGTTGGGGATTGATTTTTTTTTTACAATTCGATCATTTGGTTGAATTCTAATCTTTGTTGGTTGAAATCCAATTTCTTGAGTTCAAAATTTACCTGTATGGTTGATAATTCGATCTTCTTGGTTCAAAACTGAACCTTCTTCTTCAAAATGCATCTTTTTGACTTCGAAAGTCAGATGACTGCTAGAAACTTGAAATTTTTATTCAGAAAACATAACTTTCTTGTTGAAAATTTCACTATTTGGTTCAAGATGCAATATATTTTCACTTGAAATCCTATTAATGTGGTACTTACCATAAAAATTAAAAAACAATTGAAAACAATTGAAAAATTAAAAAACAATTTTTTTTATAAACGTGTTGGATTTTTCACCAAAAAAGATGAACCTTTCAAACAAAATCGTTGAGTCATTAACATACGAAGGTGAATTGAAAGGAAAATTAATTGTCAACCAAACAGTTCCATTATCAGACGAATAGTGGATCTTCCAAGTGAAGAAGACGAATTTTTAAGAAAAGAGTTGTTCAACCAAATAGTCAAATTTCCAACCAAAGTACAGAAGACTTCTCTTTAGCTGAACTCTCGTTTAGCTGAACTTCCATTTACTTCAACGCTCCCACGCTCGTTCAGGTGAACTCGAGCGGCCCTCTCTACCCCCAGAAGAAAGCAACTGACGGTAGCAACCAATTAGAATGACGATATCAACCAATTAGGAGTCGCCTCTAGAAACACCAATGCGGAGGGAGACAGTGGTGGGAATTTTTCCCGAGTTCAGCTAAACGAATGTTTACGTCGCGTAGCGGTTCAGCTAAACGGAAGTCTTCTGTATTCAATTTTAAGCTAAAAAGACGAATTTTTTGGAAGACACTTGAATTCGTTTTCAAAAAGGACATATTTTCTATCCAAAGAGACCAATGTTTGAGAGGACAGTCAAATTTCCGACCAAAAAAGATAATTTTGTAACAAAGAAGTTTAATACTAGAATTTTGGTTTCAGGTTTGAGTGTTCACCTCGCATACATTATTCGCTTGATCCGAAAAATGACCCGGAAATTTACCCAAATTAAATAATCCAGATAAGATGAAAGTTTCGACCGAGCTAGTTACACAAAGGTTGTTGGCTCGTTTGAGTGATGACAGCTGTCAATGGTAAACGCCTCGTCACGCCTCGTTTCTCTACATTCGTCACGAATTTGCATATAAAGTAAACTCGGTGCCTAAAACCGCTTGGCTGAGAATTTCACCAGGTTCTCGAGAGGAAAAGTGCCTCGAAGTTGGTGTCGTTGACTTCCGATTGCCCTCGCGCTCATTTCGGCTGTCAAGAAGACTTACGGCTCGCGACAATTCTCCCCAAACCCAGGCCTTTTCTGATACAAATGTATGGAGCCAGTAGCTGAGTCTATACAAACTACTTGACGCAGTCAAAGTCCCGTATAAACGAAATAATCCAACTCAGAAAACGGGTTCTCTCAGGATTTCTAAAGTTATCTACTATGCACGAGGGAATAATTTCTTCCGGTTGGTAGTGGGTCGTTTGTTTCTTCTTGAGACTTGCCATCTTCTTTTCCATCGACGTCTCTTTTTCCCCCTTCCAAAATCCTAACTTTATTCCACCCTCTCGAAATATTCCCCATTCGCGGTTGCTTTGAACGCAGATGGCAATGATGTTCTACGATTCTAATCTGCTTCAATTTTCAGTGAGATATGGGTCTCGAAGTCTGCCTTGTAAATCGAAGAAGAATCGGAATTTATCTCGTAGCTGGGTTTACACGCAAATAATGTTGAGAAAGTCTCTGAAGATTTCGGAGACGATGAATAGGTCAACATTTGTCTCATCTGGGATTGAATATAATGAAACTTCGATTTAACGCTCTTCGTGTATGAGGCGTTTCCGAATTTACTGCTTGGATCTGCTGGGCCTGAAAAATTAACAAAGCTAGAGAAGAGAATAGACGAATCGTCCTGAAATTAAGGGATGACTAGTAAAGATTAAGGAAAATATTCGATGAACCATCCCGAATTTCTGGACGATGAAATTCGACGAAATAGTTGAATTTTCAGGCAAAGAGAAAGAATTTTCAAAAGATAGTTGAGTTTTCAAGGAAAAAAATGAATTTTTAACCAAGAATGATGAGTTTCCACGATAAAAGATGAAAAAGGGACGAATTTTCAACAAAGAAGTTGATTTTGAAACAAGTCCCATAAAAGATTAACTTTCAATCCAAAAAATGTGGCAGTCCTCAACAGAACAGTTGAATTTTCGATTGGAAAGACCATTTTTGAAAGACAGTTATTTTTTCAACAAAAAAGTTGATTTTTAGTTAGGAGAGATGACTTTCTACCACAAAATATGAAATCAAAATTCAAAAGAAGCAACTTCCAACGAGACAGTTGGATTTTCGACCAAATAGTAACATTTTTAAGAAAAAAAGACGCATTTTTCTGAAGAGAGCCTAATTTTCCACCCGAATAGTTGAGTTTCCAAAGAAGAGGTTGAATATCAACCAAGAAAGGTGACTTCCACGATGAGAGGTAATTTTCTTATCGAGAGGAGCGAATTTTCGACAAAATAGGTTCATTTTCGACCAAGAGAGGAATGATAAGATTTTTGAAGAATTTAATCAATCTTTCTACAATATATATTAAATTTTTAAGCAGATAGCTGCATTTTTCATCGGAAAGATTAATTTTAAACAAGAAAGTCGAGTATTCTACCTAAAGACGGATGACTAAATTTTCAAGACAAAAAGACCAATTTATCCGAAAACAGTTGAATTTCGAACAAAAAACCTTCTTTTGCGTCAAGGCAGATAAATTCTCTATCCAAAAGAACGCATTCTGAACAAAACAGTTTCGACAAAATAAAATTTCTGAGTCTTCTGCACCTAATGTGTAATCTTCCAAATTTTGAAATTTAACCCTCAAAGTTGAACAATCTCAAATTTAATACAATCGAAATTCTACAGATACAGAAGAAAGCGTTGAGAGGTTAGAAAGGGGAAATATTCGAGTCACATACAATCAAAATTAAAAAGTTCAAGTTATAAAAAATAAATTCATAATTGATAAATTTTCAAATCAGATACAATCGAAATTGAAAAGTCCAGCGTAATTTTGAGTCAATTCCCAAAGATTTTAATGCCAAAATGTTTCATCAAATAGTTTCAATCAGTTCTTCATTATTTTTCGAACTTTTTGATTTTAATGTTTCTAATCAAGGGACTAATTACTCAAATTTTTTGTTTGCACCAGATTCAAAGGTTTAGCGAAAGTATCGTTACGAAACTGTTCTGGGTTTTAATTTTATCTCGTTTTTTTAGGATTAATCCTCTATTGGAAACTTTAGCACTTGATTTAAAATTTGAATATTTTTTGAAAAGTTTGTTTCCCCAGATTAAGAATCAATTTTTAAATATGAAAATGTAACTGTTCCGTTTTTGGTAAAATTATTATTTTTTGTTGACAACAAATTATTCTACTGTGGTTGAAAATATATTTTTGTTATCAGAAAATCCAGTTATTTAGTTAAAACTCCAGGTATTTGTTTGAAAACTCCTCTTTTTCGTATAAAGTTAACCTTTTTGGTTCAAACTGCATTCTTTTTGGTTAAAATGCAACTGTTTGGTTGAAAATTCGTTTACTTTCCTTCAGAATTTTCTTCGACTTCAACGTGTTGAAAATTCGTTTTTTTTTTTGTTGAGTAGTAATTTTTCAACTAAAAATTAAACTAACCTTTTTTTTTATTGTTGAGAACTTATGGTCTTCAGTTGAGAATTCAACTGTTTGGTTGAAGATAATTGTTTTTGTTGAAAAGTCGTGATAGAAAATCAATCTTCTTGGTTGGAAACTCATCTTTGCAGGTGAAAAATTCGGCTATTTTGTTGAAAATGCAACTATTTTCTTAAATACATCTTTTATGGTTAACAAATCAACGGATTTTTGGAAATTCATCCGTTTGGTTAAAATTTTCCTTGTACGATATAAAAGGCACTTTTATTAGTTGGAAACTCAACTTTTTTGTTGAAAATTCAACTGTCTTTCAAAAATTCATTCTTGCGACTCGGAAATTCAATTATTCAGTTGATGAAGCAACTGTTTTTCGCTGACATTCAATCTTTTCTTGTTGAAAAATTCAACATTTAATCATCTTTTAGTTTGTTAAGAGTTCATCTTTCTCGTTGAACCCACCTGATTAGAATGTTGTTTTTTTTTTTTTCTTTCAGAAGTAATTCTTTCAACTTAATATTCAACTATTTCCATTCTTGGGTTAATTATATATTTCTTATTGAAAATTGAACTTTTGAACCCAAAAATGCATGTATTTTGTTAGAAATACTTGTTTTGCTTTTTCTTGGTTGACAACAAATTATTCTACTCTGGTTGAAAGTATATTTTTGTTAGTAGAAAATTTAATTTTTTTAGTTGAAAGCTTATTTATTCGTTTGAAAACTCCTCTTTTTCGTAGAAAGTTAACCTCTTTGGTTTAAAATTTATTCTTCTGGGTTTGAAATACAACTGTTTGGTTGGAAATTCATTTGCTTCTGTTCAAGAGTTTCGTTGAATTCAACGTGTCAAAAATTCGTTTTTTTGTTGAGAAGTAATTTTTCAACTAAAAATTAAACTGTCCTTTTTTGTTGTTGAGAACTTATGGTCTTCAGTTGAGAATTCAACTGTTTGGTTGAAGATAATTATTTTTGTGGAAAAGTCGTCTTTTGATAGAAAATCATTCTTCTTCGTTGAAAATGAATCTTTGTAGGTAAAAAACTCAGCTATTTTGTTGGAACTTCAATCATTCAACTTTTTTTGGTTTTAATTAACCTTTTCGTTTATAATTTTACTGTCTTTAAAAAAATTCGTTCTTGTGATTCAAAAACTTAACTTTTTAGTTGATCATGGCAATAATATTATGATGTTATTGTTATGTTATTATGTTATTATGGCAATCTTTTCTTGTTGAAAAATTCAACTATTTACTTATCTTTGCGGCTTGAGTATTCGCCTTTTTCGTTGAATCCAAGTGGTTAAAATTTATTTCTTTCAGAACTAATTCTTTC